>CAJPVJ010001420.1:0-16528 GCA_905397405.1 Oppiella nova | reverse complement strand
TTTCCATTGTGTTCAATGTGTGGCAGAATCTACTGTATGTTCATTGAGTGGTTAAGAATTGTTATGTAAAAGAGCACAGAATTCATAAGAATTTTTCTAATTATCTTATGTTAACCATTATACAGTATATTATAGTATTAACCATTATTATTTTATATATTAATTGATTAGACTAGGTGGGAACGTGGAACTGGCTACGAAAATTAATTTTCAGTATATTTTGTAAGATATTAAAATAAATATAAAATTGCTAATAAAATTGGTTTAATATGATTCAGAATCAAAACTATGAATTGTAATATAATTTATTTATGTAGATTTTAAATATGTATAAGTAATTAAAGCAAACATAAATATTTACTGTATATTACAAAATAAATTTTAATATTTCGCAAAATCTAATCTGTTTTAATTATTTTTTTTATTTAAATTACTTGTAATTTTTTTGTTATTTAATCTTTAGACTTACAATTCATACAGTACTGTAATTAATAAGTTAATTTTCAAGACGTTGCAAATGTATGCTTTAGGGAATATTCAAATCTTAAAATCAAATCTTTAATAGATTGATAAATTAATAAATTAATAAATATTTACGCATATACCCACACATTTCAAGGTTTGGCGATAAATGTGAGCAATAATTGACAAACATTTGACTTTCATATTCAGTTTTCTTTAAAATTTTCCACAATTTTAAATTTACTAGTTTATTGTAAATACAATGGAAACGAGTATTAAGTATTCGAGTCTTGAGAAATCAATTAAAGTATTTCATTTTCATTTCATTTATTAAATTAATATTCTATTGAATTGTGTTATCTTTATAGTTTTACAAAATCATAAATTAGTTGTGATATTGTTTAACAATCCTAAAATCACCCTAAGGTTTAAATCTAATATTAACTTCATAGCTGATGTCATTTTGAATGGGCTGATATTTATTATAGAATTTAATAAATAAAATAGATATAGTTATGTTTAGAAATATAGTGATTCTTATATCAAATATTTAATTAAAATTAGTCCTCAAGAGTGTGGGTTGAATTAATGTCTAATTCTCAAAAATTTAATTTTTCGCTAAATTAAACTATTGATCCATTGATAGATTTTTGTTGAGAATCATTCAATTTGATGGATATGTTTGTCAACAAAAAATTTTATTTCAAACCTCAATTCAATGGAAAGATCATGTTTTATAACAACTTATGATTAATGTAACGAAATATATGTGTTTTTTGTGTGATATTATAGATAGAGGACAATAAGGACAATAAGCTATGGGGCGGAAGATTTGAGAAAGGGTTGGACCCTCTGATGGAGGAATTTAACTCATCCCTCAAATTCGACAAAAGATTATATTCAGCCGATATCACCGGAAGTATCGCCTACGCCAAGGCTCTCAGGAAATGTGATCTTTTGAAAGGTATATTTGCCATGAATTGACACATTTTTTGTTGTATAACTTCTGTGATAACTATAATAAATATATATTTTCGTCCAAATATAATATAAAAAAAATATTTTCTCAGAAAGTGAAGTGAATTTAATAGAAGAAGGACTCGAGAATATCCGAAGCGAATGGCTGTCGGGAATGTTTGCCATCAAATGGGGCGATGAGGACATACATACGGCTAATGAGAGACGGCTTAAGGTTTAGAAAAAATATTAAGTAAATGTTATTAAAGTTTATATTAATAACTGTTTGATAGGAACTGATTGGCGCTGAGATCGGCGGCAAACTGCATACGGGTCGCAGTCGTAACGATCAGGTGTCCACTGATATGAGATTATGGTTAAGGGATTCAATCAGGGAATTACTGAAGTGTATGTATAAACTCATTGAAGTGATCATCAAAAGGAGTTTGCAGTGAGTCTTACGATTACTGAACATTTTTAGTGAAATAAATTTAAACCAAACTTCAAATCACAAACAGGTATACGGAGGCAATAATGCCGGGCTATACACACCTACAACGGGCACAACCCGTATACTTCAGCCATTGGTTGCTGTCGTTTGCATTTATGTATCAACAGGACTGCGAGCGACTCTTGTCGTCATTGGATCGGATGAATGTGTGTCCACTGGGAAGCGGTGCCATCAGTGGAAATCCGTTTAACATCGACAGAGATTTCTTGGCTAAAGAATTGGGATTTAATTCGTGTTCAATGAATAGCATGCATGCGGTCGGCGACCGAGACTTCATCGCGGAGTTCCACTTCTGGTCGTCGCTGACAGTCATCCACTTCAGCAAAATGGCTGAAGACATGCTTATATTCAGTTCCAAAGAGTTTGATTTCATTGAGATCTCCGACTCTTTTAGTACGGGATCTTCGCTGATGCCGCAGAAGAAGAATGCCGACAGTCTTGAGCTCATTAGAGGGAAGTCCGGAAGAATTATCGGCAATGTATTGTTAACTCTATTCAAACATTATTTGCAATATATCTTAAAACTTATTTGTTATATGCTTTAGTTGACAGCACTTCTTGTTATACTGAAAGGCATTCCCAGTACTTTCAATAAAGATCTTCAGGTATAGTGTAATCAGTTGTATAAACAATTAAGTTATGTCTGAAATATTCAGTCGATTTCATAAGAATATTAACAATAGTGTCTTTAAATGATATCTAAGTCAATAAATATTGCTTAAAATAATTGTCTAAAACTTATGCAAATAATTAATAGGAAGATAAGGAGGGAATGTTTGACTCAATGGACACAATGAAGAGCGTTATTCAAGTGATGACCGGAGCTATTGATACGCTAACGGTATTAGTGGCAGTATTTTCATAACCATTTAATTAGATTTACTTTTCAAGTGAAATGTTTAAGTATTATTTTTATTTTTATTATTATTTTATTCAATTCTTCAGTATAAAAAAAGATATTTCTTTAGAAGTCTTTTCGTAACTAATTTATACAGAATTTCTCATCCAATTCACTATAATATGCTGTAACAAGTATTACCGTATAGCCTCTATCAAAATATATACCGTAAAGTAGTTTAATTTAAAATTAAATCTAAAACTCAACTGATATATACCGTAGACAGTAGTAAAGCACAGTATATAATAGAATTTTATTTTGAATTTCATTATTCTTTAGAAACCTATAAATAAGTTTATTTAAAAACATATTACTGTTATACAGTAGTACAGTACTGTGTGTTATTATTTAATGTCTAATAAATTTTCTAAGAAATTATTTTGAGGTCAAAGAATATTAAAGAATATCATTTTCAGTAGAATTAATGTTAAGAAGATTAGGTTTTTTAATATTGGAGATTAGGTTATAAAAAAATCTGCCACTATATTGCAACTGAATAGTGTATATAATATATAAATTTGTGATTTCTATATAAATATGTGCTTTAAATTCAGTTGAATCGCAGCAAATGTATTGAGGCATTGAGTAGCGATATGTTGGCCACAGATATCGCCTACTATTTGGTCCGGAAAGGCGTAAGTGCTCTCATTTACGACCCATTCATTCAAATGGGCTTTTCCAAGACATTTGATACACAAAAGCAATTGAAATGCTATTTAAGGTGTCGTTTCGCAAATCACACGAATTGGCCGGAAGTGTTGTGGCGACCGCTGAACGGCTTGGCGTCGAAATACATAACTTACCGCTCAATGCGTTCAAAGAGATATCGTGAGTGAAACGCATAATAATAATCATAATATGAATGTTTGAATATCAGACGAGATTTGTCGCCTTTTTTAGAGACCATTTCGATGAAGACATCAGAGTTTTATGGAATTTCGAGAATAGCGTCAATCAATACACAGTGAAAGGCGGGACGAGTAGGCAGAGTGTTGCCCAACAAATCAATTTCTTGAAGGATTGGCTCAAAGATAAAATTGAATAACTAGTGGACCGGAGAGAGCGACAAATACAAAGTTACAAACGATTTAATGATTTATTATTATATAAACTATTAAAATGATATTACAATATATTCGATGAGTGTTTCTACAACAATAGGAATTGTATGTGTTTTATATTCAATGAACGAATCAAAAATAAAATATTTAAAAATTAATATTAATATTTAGTTCATATAATGAGACAATTTGTTAAACCCTTACAGACATCCAAGCACTGGTGGAAAATCATTCCTCATTTACTGTATAGTAATCCCTATATGTATTTGACTTCAACTCTAATGTTTCGTAGACTATAGACATACAGTTAAACAAAACCCAAACTCTTAATAAATACTAAAATAACTACAAATATATTAATAAAAAATCAATTATAAATCATTCTTAAAATTACATTAAAAACTGAGGAATAATGAAATGAGTAGAAAATGAGCACAAAGTATGGCACAAAACATATGAATCACATTCAAGATATGCCTTCAAGTTTGAGATAACTGTTTGCACTAAAGGCTGTGCTCTCAGCCTATTATTATCCGTCCATTCCGTGAATTGTGGTTAAAAAATAGCTGTTTTTCGCTTTAAAAAAGTTTCAGTTTATATTTGGTTTATATCACAAATTAGTCTTGAAATCGGTATCACATAAACTATTCACACACACAGAAAAACCAATGCTTTGGAAATGTTTTAGAAATAGCTTTTCATTGAATTTGTGCACAACTCTAGTGTTCACTTAATTTATTAGTATTTCTCCACAAATATAGTTGACTCCAAATCATGTAATACTTTGGAGGGGACCCACCGTTTTGTCCAAATCATCATTACTTTGATGGATGACATCCACAACATTGTTGTCAATGTTATTATTATTAGCTTTTTGTTTAACGAGAGAACTCCGAATCGATTCCCTAATAGACATCATTTCCTTTTGCTTTGCATACCAGTCCTCCTTATACTTCTCCAAGTGTTTCATGTTTTCCTGAACTAACGCGTCAGCCGTGCCATAGTTGGGAGGGTTGGCGTTGGGGTCGTAGCCCAACATCGCCAGCATCGGCGCGATTTCACTCATGTCTTTGACCACATCGTCGGGCATCTGTCCGACCCATTTGGACAGCGCCTCTATGTTGATGGGTTTTATCACCTGATCGGTCGATCGCTCCAGTCTTGGGTCACAATTAACATCAAAAATAAGTTTTAAAACAAATAAAACTTTAAATAAAAACAAATGACCCATTTGGACAGCGCCTCTATGTTGATGGGTTTTATCACCTGATCGGTCGATCGCTCCAGTCTTGGGTCACAATTAACACCAAAAATAAGTTTTAAAAAATAAGACTTTAAATAAAAACAAAAAACAAATACTTCGATAAAGAGATTCCGTTCTTCTTGTTGACGAGTTCTTCGTGATGAAGGACTGACTCATTCCAGGGAACCGACAGAAAGCTTAGGATCTTCTCTAACCACACTTTGGGCTGAAGTACTAACTGTTCGTAATGTACGGGAAGACAGACACCGGTTCCCAACTGTTGGCATTGGGAGTGCTGTTCACACATCCGGAAATCTTTTAAATCATACTCAGGAATAATGATCTAAAAAAGTAATGAAGCTATTGTTTGACTCAATCGATGAAATCAATGTTAAGGACAGTAATGAACGCACTTTACGACTGATGATGGAGTTAAGGACTGACTCATTCCAGGGAACCGACAGAAAGCTTAGGATCTTCTCTAACCACACTTTGGGCTGAAGTACTAACTGTTCGTAATGTACGGGAAGACAGACACCGGTTCCCAACTGTTGGCATTGGTAGTGCTGTTCACACATACATAGAGTTAAGCCATGGATCAGATACGAGATAACATACATTACAATACATACCATCGCAGACATGGCTGCGTTCCACTTCTTAAGGCATTGCCGGAAATCTTTTAAATCAAAGCCAGAAATAGTGACCTAAAAATGCAATGAAACCATTGTTTGACTCAATCAAAGAAATCAATGTTAAGGACAGTTGTGAACGCACTTTACGACTGATGATGGAGTGGACGACCGCCCGGCCGTCTCTTATCATAAAAATAAACTTCGAGTTCGGAAACAAATACCGCAAATAGACGGCCGATCGCAGAGTAAACGGATCTTTATTGCAGAGCCTGGGGGCAGGCGTTCCGTGCTTTGCGATTATCTCTAGTATGAAGGCGCCGACGGCCTGGTCGAGCACTTCGGCGGTAATGCCGGCCTCTGATAGTCTGCGCGATTCAAACGGCGCTTTGAGCCAAGACTGACGAAACCCCAGGAGTCGAGGTATAACTCGGGTCTCTTCGCCGCACCTGATGTCCGGGTGGGCGTCGAGAAGAACCCTCAATAAAGTGGTACCACTTCTAGGCATTCCTCCGATGAATATGAGAGGCATATATCGATTGTATACAAACTTATGTGTTTCGCCGGTTTGTTCGTCTTTACTCATTACAAATCGCTTTATAAATGATTGCAAAATATGTTTAAATAAATTTCAATTATATTCTCCATAAACAAAAACATAATAAAACATTTCATAACAAACAGCATCAGTATTTTGACAGTTTAGTTAAAATACTATTAATAAACGGTAAAAATAGTTTTTTTTATCTTTTGTTATACGAAAAACATGGGCTGAAAGTAATTTACGAAATATATAATTAATCATTGATTTGCACTTATGTTACGGTATATAAGTTATAAGTGAAGTATATAATAAAGTTGGAGTTTATTTAATATTTGATCATAAAGTATAATAAGTATAGACCTAACTTTAGTAACTAATCGATATAACAATAGCGAGCATTACAGTAAATACTAGACAATTAACAGTAACTCTAAGTTCTTTCAGATGTATTAGTGATGAACACATTTGTGGATACAA
The DNA here is from genome assembly GCA_905397405.1 of Oppiella nova. NCBI lineage: Eukaryota > Metazoa > Arthropoda > Arachnida > Sarcoptiformes > Oppiidae > Oppiella > Oppiella nova. The sequence goes on along the minus strand of CAJPVJ010001420.1, from coordinate 9,743 downwards.
TTCTTTAATATAAGCTATTATTACTGTTTATTATAAGCAATTCATTAAACTTATTGTAAGTATACAACGGATGCAAGCTTTCAAATCAAGATTAACTCACACACGACAACAAACATAATTAATTTATAATTAAAAATCTTATAAATAAGACTACTTTAAACTTTAAATCGCGATAATTAAAACGACACTGATAACAATCGTTTACATTTCAAAGTTATGTAGTGTAAGAGTATATGAAAGGATTTACATAAGAAAGTGATTTGATTTTAATATAATACAAGTTGTTTTTATTTTTACTAAGTTTTAATTAATCTTATTAGTAAAGGTTATTTATAATTTAAACAAAATAAAATTAATTTAAATAAGACTACTTTAAACTTTAAATCGCGATAATTAAAACGACACTGATAACAATCGTTTACATTTCAAAGTTATGTAGTGTAAGAGTATATGAAAGGATTTACATAAGAAAGTGATTTGATTTTGTGATCAGAAACTGTAAACTATAGTTAGGACTAGCGTACAGGCAAATACCGGCACTAAAATCCATTTGATTTTTAATATAATACAAGTTGCTTTTAATTAATTTTATTTTGTTTAAATTATAAATAACCTTTACTAATAAGATTAATTAAAACTTAGTAAAAATAAAAACAACTTGTATTATATTAAAATCAAATCACTTTCTTATGTAAATCCTTTCATATATACAATTCTAGCAATAAATTCAAAAGAAAATAAATTATAACAAATTGTTTTTATAATAGTCATTGCTTGGGAATTAGCAAAAAGTCGGACACATTAAAGAGATATACCGTACTGTATGAAAATGCTTTAGTGAATGAAAAGTATTAAATTGATAAATGCATCAAAATAATCATTTTAAACAAAATTCAATTATATTCTTATAATAGAAATAATACTCATTATTAAAGAATTTAATGGTTTATCGCATAAATTCTTAAACTTATTCATAGCTATCCTAATGGAGGAGTTGGTCTAACTTTAGTAACTAATCGATATAACAATAGCGAGCATTACAGTAAATACTAGACAATTAACAGTAACTCTAAGTTCTTTCAGATGTATTAGTGATGAACACATTTGTGGATACAATTCTTTAATACAGTATTAGCTATAATTACTGTTTATTATAAGCAATTCATTAAACTTATCGTAAGTATACAACGGATGCAAGCTTTCAAATCAAGATTAACTCACACACGACAACAAACATAATTAATTTATAATTAAAAATCTTATAAATACGATAAATACGACGATACTACTTTAAACTTTAAATCGTGATAATTAAAACGACACTGATAACAGTCGTTTAAATTTCAGAGTTATGTAGTGTAAGGGTATATATAAAATTCTAGCAATAAATTCAAAAGAAAATAAATTATAACAAATTGTTTTTATAATAGTCATTGCTTGGGAATTAGCAAAAAAGTCGGACACATTAAAGAGATATACCGTACTGTATGAAAATGTTTTAGTGAATGAAAAGTATTAAATTGATAAATGCATCAAAATAATCATTTTAAACAAAATTCAATTATATTCTTATAATAGAAATAATACTCATTATTAAAGAATTTAATGGTTTATCGCATAAATTCTTAAACTTATTCATAGCTATCCTAATGGAGGAGTTGGTTGTATATATTCCTGTACTATAGGGTCATGTAATATAAATTTCTAACATGTGCGCTAAAAATTATGAACAAAATGTTTTTTAAAAACAATTAATATTTGTTAGAAACTCAAACAATCGATTACACGGAATAGACAGTGGAGTTGATTCAATTGAACTGATATACCATAACATAAGACAGAAGTATAGGAATTCAAAAGTGATGTCCTATTTGAGAGGAAATGACAGAATTTGGCAGAAACTGCCTGTTCAGTAGTCTATATACTGCATGATTTGTGCATTGAATGAGTTTTTCATTAAAATAAATCTCCAATCGACAAAAGATAAGACTTATAAGACATGCATTTCGACTCAACATTCAAGCAATCGATTCGCGAAATATTAGACTAAATGCCTCGACGAGTGTATCAGATATCAAATAAAAGTTTTATTTCGTAAATGTGTTCACTTCTACTCCACATATTCAGTGTATTTCGAGAATTAATTATTCAATTGAGTTCATTATAAGCGGTATTACTCCACAAAAGCATTTGAATAATATATGAAAAACTTTAGAAATTCACGGAATGTATTTATTTTACGTATGAGATATGGGTTTATATATTAAATTTATATTATAATCATCAGATGAAAGGATTTTTGCAAATTCACTGCAAAAAAATAGAAACCATAAAAGTGATTGCAAAATGTATTTCAAAATATCATTAACTATGTACAGTACACTACAGCAGTTTCTCTTACGTTTTTGAATACCTTTTGCATATATTTTGCAACTATTTTCGTATAAATGAATTATATATCAAGAAAAAGCGGAATCCGTTTCAATCGATTGTATGACGAAAAAGTCTAACATTTTATCTAAATGTATGTTTTTAGCAATAGTTGTGTTAATTATTTAAGTACAGATTTTCGGTGATAAATGTCATGGCATTAAAACTTTTAAGGCATTAAAAAGCAAACACATACTGTATTTCATGTAAAAATGTACATATATTAAAATTCTTGACATTAAATGACTGATATAATAGTATTCACTTAAAAATTAGACAAACTATACTTTGTAAGAATAAAAATTAAAATACAAATCAATAGGAAATGTATACAAACCTCAGGTGATATCCATTGGTTTTGTGGGGAATGGGATGAGAAACAAGTAGGAGAACTGAATTGATATATGAGTGCTATTGTGACCACACATAAAATACAAATCAATAGGAAATGTATGCAAACCTCGGGTGATATCCATTGGTTTTGTGGGGAATGGGATGAGAAACAAGTAGGAGAACTGAATTGATATATGAGTGCTATTGTGACCACACATAACAGTCCCATCAGAATATATCTCTTAAGAGTTCTTCCGCCCATTATCTCGTAATTGTTGATCACATCCAACATTCACTCACAGACTTTTTGACCACAATTTACATTTAAGACACAATCACTTGAATACAGGGTTTAGTGGCGTAAACATATGTCCAGTCCTTACATGGATTTCTAACCTACAAATTAAGTTACAAAATGTTTAATTATTAGCCATTTAATGAGCGTAAATAATTACAATATGGTTTTATAGCACAAATGTATTGCAATTAAAACTATTAAATGAACTCAAAGTAAAGTTTTTAGTCGAAACACACGTATATATGAAGCAAATGATCAAATCGTTGACACAAATGAGACACAGAATAATAGTTTGTGAACAGAATATAGCGATAAGTTTTGCACAAAAACTATTCACTCAAAGAGTGGATTCTTCGCCTCAATTCTCATCAACTGATCCAATGATCGCAAACTGTATGACTACTCGTCTGAACTCGTGGTGCGGATATACAAGTGATGGATGAGATAGACTACCACTTGTGTGGTGACTGTGCGCTCGTATTCATAGACCAGATCTAACACTACATCCAACTGTCTATGCAGTCAAAGACATTGAATTTGGTGTCCAATTGGGTGTTGAGTGCCATCTGTGGTCACATGCGTTGATCTCAAGATACAGGCAATGCATGCAATGTTTACAGTCTTTTAAATCATGCAATGTTTGCGATAATTATCTCTAATTGTCTTCAGATGGCAATCAATTAATAAGACATCCGTCCCATCGATACCACTCTTCAAGACAATGCGTGCTTTGAGTCGATGTTGTCTTTTAAGGCCATCCCATGCCTTGAGGACACAATCGCGAAGTCATTCGTCGCACGATTTCGATGTGATAGTCATCGGCGGTGGACACGCGGGTCAGTACACCATTGATACCATAGTTATGACACACTATGGCTATGTTAAGACTCGTATGTATTGTATGTTTGCAGGCATTGAGGCCATGGGTGCGGCCACTCGTATGAACACTAAAACACTACTCGTGACACACAAAACACAAACTATCGGTTTGTTTGCCACCAAAAAAACTAATTGTTTTTATAAACCATTCATTGGATTCATGTGTAGGAGAGATGTCGTGCAACCCATCCTTCGGCGGTATAGGAAAGGGACACCTCTTGAGAGAAATCGACGCAATGGACGGCATTTTTTGTGTGGTGACTGTGCGCTCGTATTCATAGACCAGATCTAACACTACATCCAACTGTCTATGCAGTCAAAGACATTGAATTTGGTGTCCAATTGGGTGTTGAGTGCCATCTGTGGTCACATGCGTTCATCTCAAGATACAGGCAATGCATGCAATGTTTACAGTCTTTTAAATCATGCAATGTTTGCGATAATTATCTCTAATTGTCTTCAGATGGCAATCAATTAATAAGACATCCGTCCCATCGATACGACTCTATCGAGACAATGCGTGCTTTGAGTCGATGTTGTCTTTTAAGGCCATCCCATGCCTTGAGGACACAATCGCGAAGTCATTCATCGCACGATTTCGATGTGATAGTCATCGGCGGTGGACACGCGGGTCAGTACACCATTGATACCATAGTTATGACACACTATCGCTATGTTAAGACTCGTATGTATTGTATGTTTGCAGGCATTGAGGCCATGGGTGCGGCCACTCGTATGAACGCTAAGACACTACTCGTGACACACAAAACACAAACTATCGGTTTGTTTGCCACCAAAAAACTAATTGTTTTTATAAACCATTCATTGGATTCATGTGTAGGAGAGATGTCGTGCAACCCATCCTTCGGCGGTATAGGAAAGGGACACCTCTTGAGAGAAATCGACGCAATGGACGGCATTTGTNAAAAAACTAATTGTTTTTATAAACCATTCATTGGATTCATGTGTAGGAGAGATGTCGTGCAACCCATCCTTCGGCGGTATAGGAAAGGGACACCTCTTGAGAGAAATCGACGCAATGGACGGCATTTGTCCCAAAATATGCGGTAATTAGACTAATGACTACATTAGCGCTAAAAATAGTTATAAAACTTTTTTACATAAGAAGGAAAAGCTCTTAAAAAGCATTAAATTTTTACTGAATTGAGTCTAAGGTATTGTTTCGTATGAAAATAATATTTTTTTATAACTTTTCAGATCTCTCTGGCATTCAGTATAAAGTATTGAACAGAAGTAGAGGACCTGCTGTTTGGGTATGAATTCAATAAACACACCGTAATTATGATGAGAACTAATGATGAGATACTTGTGTCCAAAAGGGATGGAGAGCACAGATTTTCAGTATAAAGTATTGAACAGAAGTAGAGGACCTGCTGTTTGGGTATGAATTCAATAAACACACCGTAATTATGATGAGAACTAATGATGAGATACTTGTGTCCAAAAGGGATGGAGAGCACAGATTGACAGATCATTATTCAAGAAACACATGCAAAACAAAGTATTAAACAATACACCGAATCTCACCGTTAAGTGCTGTTCGGCTGAAGACTTAATTATCAATAAGAGTGGCGATAGACTCGAGTGTCAGGGAATTATCACAAGTAATCACTTAAAGTTAGTTTAATTTACGAAATGATTAATGAATTCAATTTGACGAATGGAGGCGATGGCCAGCGTATTAGCAGTCGGACAGTTGTGTTAGCGACGGGTACTTTCCTGAGGGGACAGATCAACATCGGTCTCGAGTGCTATCCGGCCGGAAGGATAGGTATGATAACACTTACAGTAAAAAACACTGCTAATGAACTGAATGTCTGTTTTAGGCGATGAGCCGGCAATAGGTTTGGCGAAAACGCTTGAAAGCGCGGGCTTTAAGATGGGACGACTCAAAACAGGTTCACTCTAATTGCTTTCAACCCATTATGTATCCACTCATTAGTCTAATTACAATCGTAGGAACTCCTCCACGAATTGATAAGCAAACCATTGATTACAGTAATTTAGAAGCGACTGGAGGGGACAGACCTCCCCTTCCCTTCTCATTCATGAATGACAGCGTTTGGATCGATGTATTTATTGAGAATTTATCGCAAGTTTAGAGACATTGTAATCACATTAGATGTATACATTAGGAAAATGATCAGGTTCAGACATGGCTCACATTCACGGACGATAGAGTGGCCCAGTTAGTCAAAGAGACGGCACACTTGAGTCGGCACGTGAGGGAAGAGGTGAGAGGACCCCGATATTGCCCGTCCATTGAGTCAAAAGTCTTGAAATTCGGACACAAAAGCCATCAAATATGGCTCGAACCGGAAGGTATGAAATCATTTGGCAAAGTAATGCCGACAAACAGTACAGTAAACTAAACGCTTACAACAAGGTCTGGATTCAAACGTGATTTACCCGAACGGCATATCGTGTACACTACCCGAAGACATACAGCAACGGCTCATTAACCTAATCCCTGGCCTGGAGAACGCGAAGATGTTGAGACCGGGCTATGGCGTGGAATACGATCACATCGATCCGCGACAACTCAAACAGTCATTAGAGACTCTAGTGATTGACAATCTGTTTATGTCGGGACAGATCAACGGCACGACCGGCTATGAGGAGGCGGCTGCACAGGGAATAGTGGCCGGCATTAACGCCGCCGCCAAATGTCTCCATAAAGAGCCCTTAACTCTCAGCCGAACCGAGGCCTACATCGGAGTCCTGATCGACGACTTAACCACTTTAGGAGTGGAGGAGCCGTACAGGATGTTCACCAGTAGGTCGGAGTTTAGGCTTATGTTAAGACCCGATAACGCGGACCTAAGGCTCACACAAAAAGGTTGCGTTCATTCACTCGCGGGTTAACTAACATTTGATAAACTGTTTTACATTTTTAAAGGCTATGAAATGGGATTTGTTTCCCAAAAACGATTTGAAAACTTCTCGAAAACGAGGGAACAGTTAGAAGAGAGCGAAAAGTTTTTGAAATCAATCGCAAAGCCCTTAAATCAGTGGAGAAATGATTTGGGAATTGATTCCGACTCCAGAAGCGGATCAACTAAAACGTTAGGAATTTAACCATAATTTTGACTACAATTAGTGTTTATAAATGGTTTTACTTTTCAAATTATAGTGCATTTGATATGTTAGGACTGAATGAGTGTTCGGTACAACAAATGGCAAACTTATATCCGGATCAATTGAACGCAATCAGTGGTAATCCCAACGCCAGTACTCGACTCAAGTGTGAGGGTATGTGAGGAATATGTCACCAAATGTTTGAATGCATGTAACGCTTATCATGTCATCTGATGTCACCTCAAAGCCGCTTACGAGCGCTTCCGGAGTGAAGAACAGGAAAGAGCGCAACAAATGAAGAGCGAAGAGATGCTGGAAATTAGTCCACAAATGGATTACATGACCACTGATATGAATCTGAGCGCCGAAGTGAGACACGTATTGTCTCACAACAGACCCAAAACGGTATCCATTTGTTAATTGCAATGCATTTCAGTTATAACCGATTGATTAACAGCTGATGTGTGACTGACCTCTTCGGGTGATGTGTTTTGTTGTCAACAGATCTTTGCGGCCAAACGTCTTCCGGGTGTGACTCCGGCGGCGATTGTCTCTCTCCTGTATTATATGAAACGGATCCACAAATCGGCGGTTATGTCACCAAACGATTGTCTCACTAAAAACGGGTGATTCAGTTGTTGATGAACAACTGGAAGCCCATCCACGACATCAACATAAAGAATAGTGTGACGGGTATTGAGATGGGAATCAACAGCAAGTAGTACACCAGCTCTTCGTCCATGTCTTCATACCATTCAAATTGTCATCACTTGCTATGCATACGAGTTGATTGTCAATAAACTTTTTGTTTAGTATTTTGTGACACAAGCTATGCGTAAATCATATGAAAACTCATAATCAAGCGATCACTGCATTTGACGTACAGATGAGACCAATCGGTGGTGTATTTGGCGATCAATTCACTACTCGATGGCAATGTATGGCAAGAAAGTTGTCAATGAATGCAATGTTTGAGACACTAATGAATCGCTGAATGAATACTCGATTCAATTCACTATTCAATGAAGTAATCGTTGAATGAATTACTCGTTTCAGTGATCACTCATTCGCTGAGTCATTGCCACACCGCTAGAGGTCTCTGTTATGCGACTCATACGAGTGCCTCATGTTTCACAAGTTGTGTGAAGTTTTTGACAGTTGTCTCTCAATTCACACCACTTTCCCATCAAATCATTCATTAAATTTAGACTTTTTAACATTTTTTCTATTAAATACTGTATTATAGTATTGAGTCAATACAGTGTGAGTACAGTGGAGACAATCTAAAGAGTTTGCAATTTCTAAATGATTTTATTAATCATATCGAGAGCTATTTGATTGACACTTATTTAATGCAATTTTTTTCATACAAAACAACGAAATTAATTGAAAATATTGTTTAATTACAAAAAATATATCATATTTTATCATTTAATCAAAACATTTGGCAATCAATGAAATAGTTATAAACTATAGGCAACAGTGAGACCGTACGGCTTGCTAATCAGGATGTGGTTGACCCCCAAACCGGGCGTACGGCGCGAATATCGGGAATCTATTGAATTGATCGGAATTTATATATCTATTAATTGGTGGCAAAGCCTCGAATCGATTCATATATTGTAATAAATTGTGGCATTCATTGAGACAATCGCTTCGGAAGAGACGGTTCCAATCGAGCACTTCGTAGACCCAGAAGTCGACGAAAGTGAGACGATTGCCGGCCATCCACTCGAAAGTGTCCAAAAAGTTTGATATTTCCCGTAAATAAGAGCCCATTTTGGAGATGTATTCGGCTTTAAGTGTCTCGAAGTCCAGTTTGGGATCAAAAACGGGTGAATAGACGACGTGTCGGAGGCCGTCGTTCCTCATGTCCTCCATATAGTTCTCAATAAATAAGAGCCCATTTTGGAGATGTATTCGGCTTTAAGTGTCTCGAAGTCCAGTTTGGGATCAAAAACGGGTGAATAGACGACGTGTCGGAGGCCGTCGTTCCTCATGTCCTCCATATAGTTCTCAATCATATCTATTCTCGTCTTTTCGGCGTCCGTTTGGCCGCAGAGGCCGTGCTTTGAGCCCAAGTATCGCAGTATAGTTCGGCTCTAAATAATGAACACATTTTATAGGCTTTCATAGGAAAAGCCGATTTCGGTGTCAATACAGACGTGCGTTAACTTCAACTCTCCCTCAATATAATAGGGAAGGTTAGGGAAGTCGAGACCCAAATCCCACTTCACTCGCAGCCAGTCCTCCCGGAGGTCCGGATCAGTCCAGTTGTGTCCGATCCGATAGCGCACGTCAGTGAAGGCAATGCCCACGTATTGTAGCAAAAACCTGATCGGTTGGCCTAACCCTCGCAGATCCCAATAGCCCAGAGTCACTGCCATTTAAATCTAAGTTTGTTTCAAATGATCATGGGCAATTGAACTCTCGCTTGAGAGGCGGTTTCAAGTTTAATACTGTAGCAACAAATAGCATACAGTATATTATTATCACTTATCTATGGTTCTACACGCGTCTGCGGCTCTCATGACGCGTATGACATATGTCATGACATGCCCGTACATATTGCAAATCTGTCAGTCCGTCCAGTTTTCAACATTCAATTAATTTTATTTAATTAATTATAATTTATATTAAACTAATCTCTTCGATAACATAACTAAGTTGATGTGTACTATACATGTAGAATAATCCATTCATT
>CAJPVJ010001419.1:0-16542 GCA_905397405.1 Oppiella nova | reverse complement strand
AATTATAGATATAAATACCAAAAACTATACCCATTTCAGTGCCAATAACTGGTCATAAAAGCCCACATTTCCGGGCGCCGACTCATCGCTACCGTATAGGAACCCAAACGGACCTAATCTATAATTAGCCGACACAACCACCACATCATGAGCTGCCAGTGCGCTGGCATTGTATTGACTCTGAAATATGGATCCAATAAACAGACCCCCGCCGTGAATCCAAAACATAACTGGCTTTAAGGGTTGAGCTCTCGAAGGACTTTCCGTATGTGGTGTCCATATGTTTAGTACCAAACAGTCCTCACTTAGGGTCAGATTGCCGACCACAACAAAGTCCAAGTCTTTGACAAACTTTTGTACGCATGAATTGCCCGGTGCTCTGCCATCGATCACAGTCTACAAACACAGACATCAATAAAATAAATTAATTATTAAAATTTTTATGATTTATTAAGAGATATACATTTTTAAGTTTTTTGAAAGGTTTAGGTGGACTGAACCGACGTTTTCCAACAGGGGGTTTAGCATATGGTACGCTCAAGTATTGGTTAATTTTGGTGTTTAAGACCATAATAGTCTGTCCCATCACTAAACCCGATGTGGTATTTATTAAAACATTGCTATTATAACAGCAATTCATGTATTTTATGGTTAAAATTAAACATAAAATTATGAAAATCGTGTGAAATAAGGAAACCATATTATAGTAATATTATTTCGCAAATCTTATCAAAACTTTTTTAATCAAATTTTGAGAATCAGTTAGTTATTTCGCATAATATTAGCACTATTATATGTGGTAAAAATATTGCGAAATTGTACTAAACTACCCTGAACTTTAACATTCTCATTTCATAATATTGAGCAATATAATGTTAACTGCATATGTCATCAAAAATTAAATTATTATTAATAAAGGCTGTTTAATTCACTGATAGGCCTACGCTATACGATTAGTAGTACAGTATACTTAATGTGATGCACTTGATGAAATGATCAAGGTTACTAAGATTTATATGTCTACACGTGTGAACAATAGAACAAAAATGACATATTGTGTAATATTAATGATATGCCTAACAGAGTGATTGACATTTTATGAATTGATAAATTAATATGTAATGAATTGTAAATAAATGATAGTATATTAAAATATACTGTAAGTAACAGAAAATGTTTTATTTGTTTGCTATTTAATATAATTATGCTAATGCACTGTAATATTACGGTAAGTCATTAGTATAGTACAACTGTACTTATTGTAGCTATTTAAAGCAATTTTATTGAATTAAATTTATATTTCAATTTTAAGAATTTATAAAAAAATATCGGCACGTGTAGTAAGTTATATAATAAGTTAAAATATACATTTTGAAAATCATGTGGAGTTCTCAGTATCTAAAGATATTAAAATTAATTTTAGCCTAAAATAAATTAATCGGAGACTTACTTTAACAAGTGTTTTAAGAGGCACTGGTTTAGCAAACCTTAGCGCACCGACCGGTGGTTCGGCATAAGGTATACCCAAAAACTGGTCAACACTTGTGTTCAACACATCTATAGTGAGACCTCTCACTACACCTGATGTCGTGTTCATGTATACCCAAAACTGGTCAACACTTGTGTTCAACACATCTATAGTGAGACCTCTCACTACACCTGATGTCGTGTTCACATCAATACTATTATCAATGCATACAATTTGAAATCCACATAATATTATCAAAAATAGCTGGCTAACTTTAAACATTTTTGGAAGTACTAATATTATTTTGTTTTGTAACAACAAGTTGTTATATATTTTTCATTTATTTTTTACAATTTTAATGCAAAACTTTTATACTATTTTATGTAACAACCAAAGTATTAATTAAATAGCTTGGTAACGATTATTGATCAGATAATTAATACAATCTCTTAAATGCATGTCCTGTGCATGGGTGGGTTGGGTTGTTATGTATTGTTATAAGCTCTTTATACCTGTTGTAGGTGCAATCATTTAATTTGTACTTCAACAATTCTATTATATTAATAATTTATATTACTTACATAATTCCAAACACGTGCTAGACTATGCACATTTCTAGTACCGATGCCCATTTTTAATATAGGTCATCTATGTCACTTCCAATAAAATTACAATACATTACAAAAACTTTATACAAAGTATTTCATAGTAACTGAATTTAAAGGACTAGATTTAAATTGGAATCCAACTGCTCAAGTATTCAATAACAATTGTACCTAGAAAATCAACATAACAAAAGCATAAGATACTAAGTTATATAAACCATACCTAAACTAATGTTATTTAATTTAAAAATTAAAATTTATTTAATAACATAAAATATTGTAATTAAAAAAATATTATTCGATAATACAGTAGTAGAAATGTTTATTAAAATATTAATTTTCAATATAAATAATAGTCTTTCCAAAAGTCATCACAAGTGGTGTGAAAGGGATTATTCAATACTCGACTCATATTCTGTGGATTCAAATCGCGGACTGAAATCACATTATTATAGCCCAATAGTTGAGGCCATTGTTCATTGCAGTCAGGTACTCGTTGGACATAAAAATTCAAGATTTCTTTACCTATACTATCAAACGTACAGAGATTATGATAAGGATCAGTGGTATTATAACGGGGGTGAGTTACCCACCAAACGTATACTATACAAGTGGCCACACCTCGTGCACCGGGTTATCGGTGAGTTCGGTGTGGACGGACCGGCAGCCTGTCCTAAGGTGTACAGAGAGTAATACAAGAACTGGAGGCAAGAGTTTTATACCTTTCATCTGGTGCTGAGGGGACAGGAAATCAGTTTTAAGGACTGGTGTTTTGGGAAGAACTACCCGCCCCATGTCAAGTTTTATGAACATAATGTTACCCTGTTGAATGTTACATTTGGAGTAATGGCGGCCGAAGTGTTTGACTTTGAGAAACAATTCATTTAGTGATCATCTCAACATTTTATCTATTATTTTAAGGTATTTTTAATTTAGTTTTTTTAATATTTTTGCTAGCATAACTGGGATTATATTCATAAAATTATGCAAATAAATTAATTACTTAAAACTATAATTACAAAATTAACTTTTTATCAAATACTTTTTAAAGCAAAACGTTTAGACTATTTCAAATAATTTACTAAAATGCATAATAAATCTAGAAATTTGCACAACATTTGAATGAATAAACAATTATTTTTTTCTTCATTTAAAGTTCTTGTTATTGAAAATTTTAGAATAGATAAAAAAATTTATTTGATCATGCATAAAATCTAAATATTATAATTAACTAATTATTTTGTGTATTCAAAACGAAACACTTATCACAGTATGACTTAACAAGCACAAGTATTAATAACTTAAACATTATACAGCATCCTTATTAAGGATTCCTTAATGTTTCGTTTTATACATCTATTATGATATTAATATATATTTTTGAATACAAAAAAACATTTACTAATGTAAAAACTATAATAAATGTTTTGTTAAATAATAGTGTAGTAACTTTATAATTAATTTATACAGTTCATTTTAATGTAAACTTGAAATGATTATCAAACACTGAATATGTTGTCATAACAAGTTTGAGATGAAACATGTGATAAGTATTCAGACCACAAATGTTAATATAATTAGCAATATTAATAATAACATAATAATTTAAAATTAATAATTTTATTAATATTGTCAAACACACTCAAATATTCACATATTAACATACATTTCAACCTGTTCAAAAAACAATGAAAAATCAAACAAAAAGTAAATTATTATTGCTTATCATATTCACCGCTATATTATCAATGTTTTACATATTGAGACAACCATTCAATTCATACAACAATTACCAGGACATCATAATCCCTGACCCCAACCCCTACGATAACATCACTGGATATCCGGACAAAATAGTGCCAAACATTGTTCACTACGTGTTGTTTACAATACATCGCATAGAGTTCGCGCACTTCCTGTCCATAGTGTCGGCGCTTAGGAACCAACGGCCGGACATTATATACATTCACTGCGATTGTCATGAACTGGAGGGACAGTACTTCAAACGAACCCTTAATATTGCTCACAGCATTAACACCAGGATAATTGTGCGCCAAATAGAAAAACCTACAAAAATATTTGGCCGACCCCTGAGCACTGATTACCTGGACTGGCACGCATCCGATGTTACCAGAATACGGGTGCTCATGGAGTTCGGTGGCATATACCTGGACAGGGATGTGTATGTATGCAAATCTCTGGACCCATTCAGACACTTTGAAATGACCCTTAACTGGGATTTTGGTCAATACCTGGGTAGTCAGGTACTGGTCGCTCATAAAAGGGCCAGATTTTTGCGCCTATGGTATGAGACGTACCGGGACTATGATAAGGAGCAATGGTATTATAACGCGGGTATATTACCGACAACTCGGATATTATACAACCGGTCACACCTCGTACACCGGGTTATGGGTGGGTTCGGCGCGGATGGAGAGGCTGTCTGTCCGAAGGTTTTTAAAGAATACGATAGGAACTGGAGAAAAGACTTCTATACCATTCATCTGATTCTGAGGGATAACGAGATCAGTTACTTGGACTGGTGTTTTGGTGATGAAAATAATTACCCGCCTCACATCAAGTTTTATGAACACAATGTCACTCAATTGAATGTGACATTTGCTGAAATGGTGACCGATTTGTTAAACTTTGAGCGACAATTTGTTTAGCAAATTATTTTCTAATTTCGGAAATGTTTTGTAAATTTTATTTTATCATGCAAAAAAGATTACATTTAACGTGTTAATTAAATGTGTTTGTTAAGTTATTAATATAAGTTAGTTATTATTTATGCAAATTATTTGTATGCCTAGTTAGGCTGCTGTTATATCTAAATCTTTGTTACATTCATTAAAATGACAAACAAATGGTGTTTCACCCGAATTAACTCAAACTGTGTTTATAATGAGTAAATAAAATAGTTTCCAATAATTACTGTTTCTATTTTAATGCCTTATCTTTAAAACACATGTTCAAGAAACTGGTTTATATTTATCAAGCTTACAAGTTAGGATTTGCACCTAGTTTGAGTGCACTGATTATTTATGTTACATAAATTATGTAAGCAAATGTTATTTATTTAAACCTTGTAAATAAATGGATAATTAAAGGGTATGCTATTTAAGCATAAACTAATTGTTAAATGTTTATAAGGTAATTGTTTTAAAACATTGTATTTATAAGTATTTATAAACACACTGTTATAAATATCCTAGTATTACTATTATAAGTGGCATGATGAGATTTTCTCTCATTAAACATTAAAGATAATTTTTATTATTAATAAGCACCTGGCCTATGATTTAGACCTATTGTACCAAATTGGGTGCATTAAATGTTTTCAAAATGTTTGCACCCATAACCTTGGTAAAATACCAGGATATTAAAATACCGGTGTTGTAATTCATGTGGTTTTAACCCCACAATTTAATTCTTATATAAACTCAATATCTTATATTATAAAATTTAAAAGTAAATAATTAATTTGAACTAATTCACTATACTTATTTTTAAATTATACTTGTTGTTTTTCTACACTGTTAAATAATGTTAAATAAAATCAACTTCTTTTTCATTGTTTTGAAATTAAGTTTACATTATTTTGGTGATTGTATTGATGTGAACACGACATCAGGTGTAGTGAGAGGTCTCACTATAGATGTGTTGAACACAAGTGTTGACCAGTTTTTGGGTATACCTTATGCCGAACCACCGGTCGGTGCGCTTAGGTTTGCAAAACCATTTGATGTGAACACGACATCAGGTGTAGTGAGAGGTCTCACTATAGATGTGTTGAACACAAGTGTTGACCAGTTTTTGGGTATACCTTATGCCGAACCACCGGTCGGTGCGCTTAGGTTTGCTAAACCCGTACCCTTTAAAGAGCCCATAAAAGTAATCATTAAATAATAACTAATATAGAAAAATATATAAATATTAAGATTTAAATTAAAAATTAAATTATTTAAAGGGTATAATAGATGCCACCAAACCTGGAAACTCATGTGTCCAGAGACTACAAGACGTGGACAGGGACCTTTTGGGTAATTTGACATTGAGTGAGGACTGTTTGGTACTAAACATATGGACACATAATGTGGGAAACAATAACTCATCAAAAGACTCATCACTAAAACCAGTTATGTTTTGGATATATGGCGGGGGTTTGAGTGGGGGTTCAATATTTAGCACATCTGTATATAATGGCAGTGTTTTGGCCACACATGATGTCCTACTCGTGGCCCCGAACTATAGATTAGGTCCGTTTGGTTTCCTATACGGGGATCGGGAGGACGCGCCCGGAAATGTGGGCTTTTATGACCAGTTATTAGCACTCAAATGGGTATAAGTTTATTGCTATTTATAATTAATTTTTATTTTATAATAATCACAAAACTTCTTAATTATAGGTAAGAGATAATATCCATTTGTTTGGTGGGGATAGGGATCAGATCACCATATTTGGTGAGAGCGCCGGTAGTTGGTCCGTATCAGCACATGTATTGTCTCCTCTATCAAAGGGTCTGTTTAGGAGAGCTATTATGCAAAGCGGTGCCCATATGTATAACAAGGACAGGGATGTAATCAACAAAACTGAAGCCTTAACTCAATCCAAACAAATAGCAAAACAACTGAATTGTAGTGAAACTGAGGATTGGTTGCAGTGTTTGCGAAAAGTGGACGCAAAGGAATTCATTCAATTCATCAAATCAATGACACCACCGATTCTGGGAACGGAATTCCTACCGAAATCTGCTGCCCAAGCCTTCAGAGACCATACATTCAATGCGGACATCGATATAATCGCCGGCATTACCCGAGACGAGGGGTCACTACTCACACCACTAGTGCTCCGGCACTCAGACATTGAAACTGTTGACGACTTTAAGGCATACGTCAGGGAATCGGATGACTTGTATCACGGATTAGACGTGGAAAAGGTGTCGGAGTTTTACCTTAAAAATGTGGGCACAAGTAGTCCGGAGGCTATTCGGTGGGCATTTTACCGTTTTTTTGGTGATTTGATGATGAATTGTCCGACGTATCTGTTTGCCAAACAATTTGCAGCAAATGTGCTAGCTAAACAAAAAGTATACTTTTATGAGCTCTCATATCAGAGTCAATATTTTGCGCAACACTTGTATTGTAATGAGTCTGAACTGGGTATTTGTCATGGGGCTGACATTCCCTTTGTATTCGGTATGCCTTTCCTTAGAGGTCATGACTTTACGGATAGAGATATAGATTTCAGTATCGATTTGATGCAAATGTGGACTAATTTTGTTAAATATGGGTACTAAATTTGATTTAAAAAATAATTTATTAAATAATTAATATTTGAAATAAATTCATAGCAAACCGGATGAACAATGGCCTCAACTATTGGGCTATAATAATGTGATTTCAGTCCGCGATTTGAATCCACAGAATATGAGTCGAGTATTGAATAATCCCTTTCACACCACTTGTGATGACTTTTGGAAAGACTATTATTTATATTGAAAATTAATATTTTCATAAATATTCCTACTATTGTATTATCGAATAATATTTTTTTAATTACATTATTTTATGTTATTAAATAAATTGTAATTTTTAAATTAAATAACATTAGTTTATGTATGGTTTATATAACTTAGTATCTTATGCTTTTGTTATGTTGATTTCCTAGGTACAATTGTCATTGAATACTTGAGCAGTTGGATTCCAATTTAAATCTAGTCCTTTAAATTCAGTTACTATGAAATACTTTGTATAAAGTTTATTGTAATGTATTGTAATTTTATTGGAAGTGACATAGATCACCTATATTAAAAATGAGCATCGGTACTAGAAATGTGCATAGTCTAACACGTGTTTCGAATTATGTAAGTAATATAAACTATTAATATAATAGAATTGTTGAAGTACAAATTAAATTATTGCAACTCAACAGGTATAAACAGCTTATAACAATACATAACCCACCCATGCACAGGACATGCATTTAAGAGCTTGTATTAATTATCTGATCAATAATCGTTACCAAGTTATTTAATTAATACTTTGGTTGTTACATAAAAATGGTATAAAAGTTTTGCATTCAAATTGTAAAAAATAAACGAAAAATATATTACAACTTGTTTTTACAAAACAAAATAATATTAATACTTGCAAAAATGTTTAAAGTTAGCCAGCTATTTTTGGTAATATTATGTGGATTTCAAATCTGCCTAATTGTATGCATTGATAATAGTATTGATGTGAACACGACATCAGGTGTAGTGAGAGGTCTCACTATAGATGTGTTGAACACAAGTATTGACCAGTTTTTGGGTATACCTTATGCCGAACCACCGGTCGGTGCGCTTAGGTTTGCTAAACCAGTGCCACTCAAAACACTTGTTAAAGTAAGTCTCCGATTAATTTATTTTACGTTAAAATTAATTTTAATATCTTTAGATACTGAGAACTTTGCATGCTTTTCAAAATGTATATTTTAACTTATTATATAACTTAATACACGTGCCGATATTTTTTATAAATTCTTAAAATTGAAATATAAATTTAATTCAATAAAATTGCTTTAAATAGCTACAATATGTAGTACAATACTAATGACTTACCGTATTATTACAGTACATTAGCATAACTATATTAAATAGCAAACAAATAAAACATTTTCTGTTAATTATACTTACAGTATATTTTAATATACTATCATTTATTTACAATTCATTACATTTTAATTTATCAATTCATAAAATGTCAATCACTCTGTTAGGCATATCATTAATATTACACAATATGTAATTTTTGTCCTATTGTTCACACGTGTAGACATATAAATCTTAGTAACCTTGAGCATTTCATCAAGTGCATCACATTAAGTACTATTGTACATACTGTACTACTAATCGTATAGCGTAGGCCTATCAGTGAATTAAATAGCCTTTATTATATAATAATTTAATTTTTGATAACATATGCAGTTAACATTATATTGCTTAATATTATGAAATGAGAATGTTAAAGTTCAGGGTAGTTTAGTACAATTTCGCAATATTTTTACCACATATAAATAGTGCTAATATTATGCGAAATAATTAACTGATTCTCAAAATTTGATTAAAAAAGTTTTGATAAGATTTGCGAAATAATATTACTATAATATGGCTTCCTTATTTCACACGATTTTCATAATTTTATGTTTAATTTTAACCATAAAATACATGAATTGCTGTTATAATAGCAATGTTTTAATAAATACCACATCGGGTTTAGTGATGGGACAGACTATTATGGTCTTAAACACCAAAATTAACCAATACTTGAGCGTACCATATGCTAAACCCCCTGTTGGAAAACTTCGGTTCAGTCCACCTAAACCTTTCAAAAAACTTAAAAATGTATATCTCTTAATAAATCATAAAAATTTTAATAATTAATTAATTTGATTGATGTCTGTGTTTGTAGACTGTGATCGATGGCAGAGCACCGGGCAATTCATGCGTACAAAAGTTTGTCAAAGAGTTGGACTTTGTTGTGGTCGGCAATCTGACCCTAAGTGAGGACTGTTTGGTACTAAACATATGGACACCACATACGAAAAATCCTTCGAGAGCTCAACCCTTAAAACCAGTCATGTTTTGGATTCACGGCGGGGGTCTGTTTATTGGATCCATATTTCAGAGTCAATACAATGCCAGTGCACTGGCAGCTCATGATGTGGTGGTTGTGTCGGTTAATTATAGATTAGGTCCGTTTGGGTTCCTATACGGTAGCGATGAGTCGGCGCCCGGAAATGTGGGCTTTTATGACCAGTTATTGGCACTGAAATGGGTATAGTTTTTGGTATTTATATCTATAATTNGGCACTGAAATGGGTATAGTTTTTGGTATTTATATCTATAATTAATTTTGAATTTAAAAAAATAATTAATTAATTACAGGTCAGAGAAAACATCCATCAATTTGGTGGTAATAAAGATGAGATCACTATATTTGGTGAGAGCGCCGGTAGTTGGTCGGTATCGGTACACCTACTCTCTCCCCTATCCAAAGGTCTATTCAAGAGGGGTATAATGGAAAGTGGGGCACATTTTTATAATAGGGAAAAGGATCCCGTATCCAAAGACATAGCCTTATCTC
Organism: Oppiella nova; assembly: GCA_905397405.1. Taxonomy (NCBI): domain Eukaryota; kingdom Metazoa; phylum Arthropoda; class Arachnida; order Sarcoptiformes; family Oppiidae; genus Oppiella; species Oppiella nova. The sequence goes on along the minus strand of CAJPVJ010001419.1, from coordinate 6,339 downwards.
AGGCCAAGGCATTCGCACAAACATTGAACTGTAGTTCCGATAAATGGTTGGACTGTTTGAGGGGAATAGACGCCAAGGAATTGATGAATAAATACAGTACTAGTGTTCAAGTGTTCCCACTCTTAGACACGGAATTGCTGCCAATGGGTGCACAGAAAGCTTTTGAACAAAAGTTGTTTAATAAAGGTATGATAATCACTATAATTTAATCTAATCGCTATATTACATAATACTCTTAAATTAATCTTATACTTACTAAAAATATACTACTTTAGTTTTTGTTATTTTATATAACACTCACTATTTAGTTATAATTTCTATTTTAGTGTAACTTATCACATGGTAAATAAATTTTTGTTTAATTTGATATAATTATTTAATTACGTATTTATATACTTATGTTTATAAATTATAAAACTACTAATTTGTAAATATTTAAATGAATTTTTAGTGATAATTATTTGATTATAACACAATAGACTTGGATGTGATGGCAGGTGTGGCTCGCAATGAGGGCTCAATATTAATGAGAAACCTATTGACACCAAACCTAACAGTCGATGATTTCAACAAATTTGTGCCATTGTTAGACTATTTCTACCACAATATAGACATCAAGAAAGTGCAACAATTTTACTTACAATCCATTGACAAAAACAGTTCAGAAGCCATAAAATGGGCTGAATTTGACTTATTCAGTGACCTTACTATGATATGCTCGACATATCTGTTTGCCAAGAATTATGCCCTCCATTCGAGCGCCGGTAGTGTCTATTTCTACGAACAAACCTATCAAAGGAAAGCCTACCTAAATACCACTGAATATGGTGTGACACATTTCTCGGACATTGATTATGTGTTCGGTTTGCCATTACTTGAGCCCAAACCCAGTGATACCCCAATCGATGTTAAGTTTACCAAAGATGTGATGCAAATGTGGACTAATTTTGCTAAATATGGGTATGGATTGCAAAATATTTTATTAATTATAATTTAATTTTCAACCATTTTCAAATATTTTACAGCAATCCTGACTCCCATTGGCCTAAACTGATAGAAAGTAAAGAGAAAAGTAATTTGATAACAAAAGTAAAGGACTTAAATCCATACAATTTATATTATAATTTTGAAAACTTATTCAATGAGACATGTGATGGTCTATGGAGCAGTTATTATAAATAAAATGTTTTTGCAAATAATATTTACTGTACTGGTATCAAATAAATAGTGTTTTATCAAATTAATAAAATACAATTAGTATTCAATCTATGCTGAAAATTGCTGTAAATATTATGTAACTATTATATAAAAAATTATTCATTATTCTTATTACAAGTACAAGGATGCATAGAACTTTCACCTTGATGGCATGCTTAATAGTTAGTGCATTTAAGTATAAATAATGTTAACTACCTTAATAAGTTATTACTAATAATTGATTAGTCTAAAAATATTAACTAAGCTTAATATATTATACTAATAAAATCAATTAAATAATAAAAATTACATGCTATTTATTTATAAGGGTTATATAATATTCACTAATAATGTTTAAAAATGTTTTCAATGATGCCAAAAGTGAAAGATTTAGGCCCATATAAATTATGGTATAATTTTGAAAATTTATTTATTAAGACATGCGATGGTCTTTGGAGTACATATTTTATGCAAACATTTTAAATATTAATTTTAAATTAAAATATTTTTAGTATGATTTATAAGTGTTATATACAGTACTATAATTTGTATTTAAAAATAATATATTCAAAACATAATTAAAGAAATATATTTATTTGTGGATAAAAATTTTTATTAAATATGAAATATATTTTTCATTTATTTTTTACAATTTTAATGCAAAACTTTTATACCATTTTTATGTAACAATCAAAGTATTATTGATCAGATAATTAATACAAGCTCTCAAATGCATGTCCTGTGTATGGTTGGGTTGTTATGTATTGTTATAAGCTGTTTATGCCTGTTGAGTTGTAATCATTTAATTTGTACTTGAACAATTCAATATATTACCTGATTTGCATATGTCGTACTTATGTTTGAAATGGACAGTATCGACAGGTTAAAGTATAATCCTTATCTTTGTCATGAAAAAGCGGTTGCCATCGAAGGAGCCTGATGCACACCACATGCATTTAAGAGCTTGTATTAATTATCTGATCAATAATCGTTACTAAGCTATTTAATTAGTACTTTGGTTGTTATCTGATCAATAATGATAATAATAAGTACGACATATGCAAATCAGGTAATATATTGAATTGTTCAAGTACAAATTAAATGATTACAACTCAACAGGCATAAACAGCTTATAACAATACATAACAACCCAACCATACACAGGACATGCATTTGAGAGCTTGTATTAATTATCTGATCAATAATACTTTGATTGTTACATAAAAATGGTATAAAAGTTTTGCATTAAAATTGTAAAAAATAAATGAAAAATATATAACAACTTGTTTTTACAAAACAAAATAATATTAATACTTGAAAAATGTTTAAAGTTAGCCAGCTATTTTTGGTAATATGTGGATTTCAAATCTGCCTAATTGTATGCATTGATAATAGTATTGATGTGAACACGACATCAGGTGTAGTGAGAGGTCTCACTATAGATGTGTTGAACACAAGTGTTGACCAGTTTTTGGGTATACCTTATGCCGAACCCCCAGTCGGTGCGCTTAGGTTTGCTAAACCAGTGCCACTCAAAACAAGTGTTAAAGTAAGTCTCCGATTAATTTATTTTACGTTAAAATTAATTTTAATATCTTTAGAAACTGAGAACTTTGAAAAAACTTTAAAATGTATTTCTCTTAATAAATGAAACATTTTAATAATTAATTAATTTGATGGATGTCTGTGTTTGTAGACTGTGATCGATAGCAGAGCACCGGGCAATTCATGCGTACAAAAGTTTATCAAAGACTTGGACTTTGTTGTGGTCGACAATCTGACCCTAAGTGAGGACTGTTTGGTACTAAACATATGGACACCATATACGAGAAAGCCATTGACAGGTCAACCACTTAAACCAGTCATGTTTTGGATTTACGGCGGGGGTCTGCTTATTGGATCCATATTTCAGAGTCAATACAACGCCAGCGCACTGGCAGCTCATGATGTGGTGGTTGTGTCGGCTAATTATAGATTAGGTCCGTTTGGGTTCCTATACGGTAGCGATGAGTCGGCGCCCGGAAATGTGGGCTTTTATGACCAGTTATTGGCACTGAAATGGGTATAGTTTTTGGTATTTATATCTATAATTAATTTTGAATTTTAAAAAATATTTAATTAATTACAGGTCAGAGAAAACATCCATCAATTTGGTGGTAATAAAGATGAGATCACTATATTTGGTGAGAGCGCCGGTAGTTGGTCGGTATCGGTACACCTACTCTCTCCCCTATCCAAAGGTCTATTCAAGAGGGGTATAATGGAAAGTGGGGCACATTTCTATAATAGGGAAAAGGATCCCGTATCCAAAGACATGGCCTTATCTCAAGCCAAGGCATTCGCACAAACATTGAACTGTAGTTCCGATAAATGGTTGGACTGTTTGAGGGGAATAGACGCCAAGGAATTGATGGATAAATACAGTACTAGTGTTCAGGTGTACCCACTCTTAGACACGGAATTGCTGCCAATGGGTGCACAGAAAGCTTTTGAACAACATTTGTTTAATAAAGGTATGATAATCACTATAATTTAATCTAATCGCTATATTACATAATACTCTGTCTTAAATTAGTCCAATATTTACTAAAAATATACTACTTTAGTTTATGTTATTTCATATAACACTCACTATTTAGTTATAATTTCTATTTTAGTGTAACTTATCACATGGTAAATCAATTTTTGTTTAATTTGATATAATTATTGAATTAAGTATTGATGTACTTATGTTTAGAAATTATAAAACTACTAATTTGTAAATACTATTTGTAAATATTTAAATGAATTTTTAGTGATAATTATTTGATTATAACAACACAATAGACTTGGATGTGATGGCAGGTGTGGCTCGCAATGAGGGCTCAATATTAATGAAAAACCGATTGACACAAAACCTAACAGTCGATGATTTGAAAGCACTTGTGCCATTATTGGACTATTTCTACCACAATATAGACATCAAGAAAGTGGAAGAATTTTACTTACAATCCATTGACAAAAACAGTTCAGAAGCCATAAAATGGGCTGAATTTGACTTATTCGGTGACATCACTATGACATGTCCGACATATCTGTTTGCCAAGAATTATGCCCTCCATTCGAGCGCCGGTAGTGTCTATTTCTACGAACAAACCTATCAACGGAAAGCCTTCTTAAATACCACTGAATATGGTGTGACACATTTCTCGGACATTGATTATGTGTTCGGTTTGCCATTACTTGAGCCCAAACCCAGTGATACCCCAATCGATGTTCAGTTTACCAAAGATGTGATGCAAATGTGGACTAATTTTGCTAAATATGGGTATGGATTGCAAAATATTTTATTAATTATAATTTAATTTTCAATAATTTTCAAATATTTTACAGCAATCCTGACTCCCATTGGCCTAAACTGATAGAAAGTAATGAGAAAAATAATTTGATAACAAAAGTAAAGGACTTAAATCCATACAATTTATATTATAATTTTGAAAACTTATTTAATGAGACATGTGATGGTGTATGGAGCAGTTATTATAAATAAAATGTTTTTGCAAATAATATTTACTGTACTGGTATAGATTATGTGTTTTATAAAATTAATAAAATACAATTAGTATTCAATCTATTCTGATATAAATTAATTAATTAAAGTATAAATTATGTTAACTACCTTAATAAGTTATTACTAATAACTTATTAGTCTAAAAATATTAACTAAGCTTAATATATTATACTAATAAAATGAATTAAATAATAAAAATTACATTCCATTTATTTATAAGGGTTATATAATATTCACTAATAAAGTTTTCAAATGTTTTCAATGACTATTTATCTTTTCCTTATTTTTAATCAATAGATATAATATATTATATCAAATAAAATAATGCTTTTATACAATCGTAATATTTGTGTTATATTATTTTTAACAATAAACTTTGAATATATTTTTAGCAATAAAAACAGTGTTGTCGTAAATACCAGTTCCGGTCGAGTGAGGGGACAGACTATAACTGCATTGAATAGACTTATTGACCAGTATTTGGGTATACCTTATGCCGAACCACCCGTTGGGAGACTCCGGTTCAGTCCAACCAAACCTCTTAAACGGCCGCTAAATGTGCCGTACATTTAGATTACAATCAATTAAATGATCACTCTTTTGACAATTAATTAATTATTTATTACTAGACTCTGATTGACGGGACAGTAGCCGGGAAGTCATGTATACAGAAGTTTGTGACCGAATTATTCTTCGATGTCGTCGGGAATATCACACAAAGTGAGGACTGTTTGGTACTAAACATATGGACACCACATACGGAAAGTCCTTCGAGAGCTCAGCCCTTAAAGCCAGTGATGTTTTGGATTCACGGCGGGGGTCTGTTTATTGGATCCATATTTCAGAGTCAATACAATGCCAGTGCACTGGCAGCTCATGATGTGGTGGTTGTGTCGGCTAATTATAGATTAGGTCCGTTTGGATTTTTGTATGGGGGTGACAGGTCAGCGCCTGGCAATGTAGCCTTTTATGACCAAATACTTGCGCTCAAATGGGTATGCAGTATATAATAGCAATTTTCATTTGAATTAAAATAATATAAATATTTTTGTCGAAATTACAGGTCAGGGAAAATATACACTTATTTAATGGGGATAGGGATCGGATCACTATATTTGGTGAGAGCGGTGGCAGTTGGTCGGTGTCCGCACACCTATTCTCACCACTATCTCGAGGCTTATTCAAGAGGGCTATTATGGAAAGTGGAGCCGTATTTTACAACAAACTGAGACAACCCTACTCCAAAAGTGAAGTCCTACTTATGGCTAAAAAATTTGCTGCAAGTTTGAATTGTAGTTCAAGTAAATGGTTGGACTGTTTGCGTGGTATTGACGCCCAGGTATTGATGGCTAACTATAACACAAATGTCCAGATATTCCCACTTTTGGATACGGAATTCCTGCCAATATCTGCACAAAAAGCCTTTAATCGACACGTGTTTAACAAAAGTATGTTTTCCATATTCAATTATATTTAATATTTTTATTTTTTAAACAAAACATTAGACTTGGATGTGATGGCAGGTGTGGCCCGTAATGAGGGCTCAATACTCATGCAATACATACTAAAACCAAATCTAACTCTCAATGATT
>CAJPVJ010001418.1:0-16548 GCA_905397405.1 Oppiella nova | reverse complement strand
AGCTTTTAAGTTTTATGCTCTTGCTCAAAAACTATGAGTCGTAGAATGATTCTGAGAACACCATTCGAAAGAGCGTAAAATTCTACGATTACATGGTGTCAACGGTTTGTATCCAAACATAATGATTAGAGCACAGGGAGGCCGGGTATCTCAACAAATAACTTCTTTAAGTAATTATAGAAAATTAATTAATAAGTGTATAGAAAAGTTATGATATGGAAAACGTAGAGAATTTAATTTTCTATCATATAAAAATTAAAAATATTTTGTTAATTTGTAGCACCGGGAGGAAATGGATGTATTTTATAGCGGGAAAACTACAAGTCTTAGGGCAAATCTAATTACTGTGTTAGGTAGAGCTCAAGATATGGTTTTGACTAACATTTAAAATTTTTCAATTATCACTACAAATAAATGTGCTAGAGCTGTTCAAATATCGCATTTTTCCATTGATAGATGTCATTGAAAACATTGAAAATAATCATACAATCCATAACTGTTTTCAATGACATCTATCAATGGAAAAATGCGATATTTGAACAGCTCTAGCACATTTATTTGTAGTGATAATTGAAAAATTTAAAATGTTAGTCAGAACCATATCTTGAGCTCTACCTATCACAGTAATTAGATTTGCGCTAGTACAGTATTTTAATAAGATAAATTCTGTTAATATAGTAATTTAACTAATAAAACTAAAATAGTTATATAATGTAGCATGAGTAAGATTAATTTAAAAGCAAAGTTACCTAGGTTTAACATGATTTGTATCATACGAGTTGTATATATAGTAAATTAAAATTAATATCAATATATCATACGATTAAAACCTCTTTCAGTCAGAAAAGACTTTTCAATCCATATTTGATGACCAGAAGAGATATCTGAAGACTGATTCATACTTTCAAATCAATCAGAAGCGTCGGAAGAAGACATTGAGTGCCTTTAGACTGATCGACAAAGTCTTGTACCTTATTAGTGGACAAAACAATTACCTTCAGATGGGTTACGGACACTACGATAATGGCAATCAAACCGACACTTATATGGCTATCGATTACAATAAACAGAAAACTTTGGTTTCGGTTAACACTTATCCAAACACTTTCACACTTGTGGGCGAGGATTATATGGAGCTATCGGTAAAGGGAAAGCCTATCACCAATGGAGTGGTTGTGCCCAAGCCGTTGATCCCAAATGCTTTCACTTTGTATTTATTTGGCGATCAAATTGTTTGCATATTTTCCGTCGAGAGTCCAAAGATTAGCCCATTTTATGACGTGAAAGCCACGAAAGACTGGATCGAGTGCTCGGATCCTAACGATACGATTTGGAGTCCGACTTTCATATCACTAACAGTGATCTTATGTATTGTCGTCATTGTTATCCTGGTATTTGTTTATCTAATATATCGCAATTGGACTCAATTCAAGGGTTTATTAAAATGATTTAAAATGTACTATACTTTTAGATTTAAATTTATATAAAATTCTTATATTTTTATTTAGAAACATAAATACAATTTAAATTAATATTTTGCAATTTGTCTCTTATTTTGTAATATTTTAGAGTATAATAAGTAAACCTTTCAATAAAAACAATTTTACAAATCATTAATTGAATTAATAAATTTTATTTTTATTTAATGTTTTAGTCTTAGATTAACAAAGATATCGATTCAATAAAATAAACACATATTTTCTATATTGTTGTCACATAATTTAATTTGAATTTTTTAGATAACAGTTAAATACCAAATATTTACAATCATTTCATTTCCATTAAACTAAGAAATTCAAAGCTATGTCTTCACTGAACTTCTATTTGTTTGTGTATTTCTTAACACAATCTCATATCAGATGCGATCAATCGGTAAGACATAGAAATGAGTTATTATTTTATAAATTATTAAATTGTTTGCATTTTGTCAGTCATTCGCTTGCAATCAAGCAATTGATTTGTTGTTATACGAGGACAGGGATGGGAGTCAACGGTTGACCATATTTTCTGGTGATAACTACTATGAGATCAATCCATTCCTCGCCGACAATCCATCCAAACATCTGATCTCAAGTCATGGAAACGCGAGACAACTGTTTCTCGGATTGAATCATACGATTAGTCTCTCTTTTTATGATAATTCCCGTTATATCTTATGGAATGTATGCTTAAAATCACTGAAAAACTCAATTCATTGTCTAATATAATGTATGATTAAACTCGTGTTTAGGGAGAAAAGACTTTTCAATCCATATTTGATGACAAGAAAAGACTTCTAAAGACTGAAGACATAGGAATGGATCCGAAACTTCGAAACCAGACATTCAGTGGCTATAAATACATTTCATTATATGTCAAATGCGTTGTATATCTGGTCAAAGGTGAGGGCGATTACATTCACATGGGTTACGGGCACTACGATGATGGCAAGCCTACCCCTGATCTTACAGTAATTGCGTTCAATAGCGATAAAACGGAAGTTCGTGTTGAATGGCTTCGACCGGAAAATAAAAACAATTATATGAAACTATCCGTAAATGGAAAGCCGGCTACCAATGGATTTATTGTCCCACAAGTATCCGATGATCCCGTTACCGGACATTTATCGGTCTACCATTTCTATCTGTTTGACCATCAATTTGTTTGCGTGTTTTCCGCTCAATTGGATCGGTTTAGACCTGTTTGTGATGTGAAACACATTAGTCATTGGATTGACTGCCGCACCGACACCAACGGTAACACTATTTGGAGTCAGACATTCATTTTCCTATTAGTGGTCATCTGTGTCATAATTATCGTGATTCTGGTGCTTATTTGTCTAATATATCGGAATTGGGGAGATTTCTAGTGATCTAATAAAAGATATTACTTTTATAGTTTACTAAATTATAAATTAGTTATATTCAATTTGTTTAATTATTAATTAGTTTATTTTGAATCTGTATTAAACATTAAAAATTTATAAATTGAATTCTTAAAATATCAATACAATATTAAATATTTTATTTAACTATTATAATCGTAACACTAGCTTACATTGACCTTTCTTTATACAAATGACCACAACTACAGCCACAATAATTACTACGATTATCAACAAAACCACAAATCTTATGAATACTTAAGTATAAAATTAAATAATGCTTAAATGAGTTGTAGTTGAATGTTACTTATTAAGTAGTTTAGCAATATCATGCATTTACTAATTGTTTAGATTTTTATACTAGTTTTATTTTGTGATTTATTCGTTATGTTTTTGAATTCATAAATTAACTTATTTTTTCAATTTAGGTATAAATTGAATAAAGAATTCCTATAAACTAATCGACAAAATGTTTATAGTTATAATTTTATGTTTAGGTATTTCTAATTAATAAACACATTATAATCTTAACTATTAATTTAATGTATTCCCAACGTAGCGCCGGTAGTCTACAGTCAAATCGGTATATTCTGTACGGACTGGGAGGCAAACTCGCGTCGGTTCGACTTCGGGACCCACGATATGTTCAATACGGACAGCAATAAAATGGTTCACTTGGTATACATTGGGAACACCGCATGGAGAATCCAATACAATAATACCGGTGCCCCTCATATATACATGAGCCCAAAAATCGCCGACATTAGCCACTATCAGCAACAATATACCATGAGTTTTGTGTACAGGGACAGCAATAACACGTTTTGGCGCACCTATTATAAGGTATCCTAACATCTATTCACTGATTATATACAGAATTCAATGATTTATTAATAATAATAAATATAGGAGAATAAGCCTGAGATGGATATCCTTGATATCAAAGATATTGAAAATCTCAACCGTAATACCACTCCCAATGTATGGACAGACACCACACAATTCAAGCCATCAGTAGCTTTCGGGCCACTCAATGGCGATATCCCCGCAAATACAGCGGTTTTTGTGGTACAACAGACCCTTAAAGAGGGGGTGTATGAAAGGGTTACCAAATACTACGATTGGGACACCAGTACTTATGTATTGACTGACAGGACTAGTATTCATAGCGATATGATACCAAAATTTATTCAAACACTGGACCCAAAGCTTCACATAAATGTTATTTTTCCCTTTCATTCACAAAACAAATACGCGATTGTGTTTAGTGGAGATTCCGACCCAAAGGGATGCCTTTCTGATAGAGATGCCGCTCCCCAAGAGGTATGTGTTTATCAGTATTTTACTAGTTTAACTTGATACTTTAATATAATGTATATTGTTTGCCAAAATAGTGCCAAATTGATGGTTTGACACCATTGACAGAGTCGTGTTCACCGACATCATCGGCAAAACCGGATGAGTCGACCATACAATCTATAATCACCACTGAATCCACAACTAAACCCATTAATAAATCTGCAAATGTACTTGCTATGAAATGGATTGCTGAACCCATACCTACAACTGATATATCGGTGAATCAATCGCCCACTGAATCGGTGGCCACAGAGTCCGACACTAATTTGCCACCAAATCCCGTGTCAGGCGCCGCTCCCATTGTAGCCTCGGATACGTCTGAACCAATAGTAACGACCACTGATCCGGATACATTAAAGTCTTTCCACGAGACACCGGTTATGCCAATAGTCGGGGCACTGGTAGCCTCAATGGTTGTTTTAATTGTAATCGTGGTGTTGATTATGCTGGGCACGTTCATGTTCGGCCAAAATGGTCCTAGTAAGTTATTGTGGTTTTACTAAATCAATATTACTTTTGAGTATAATTTTCTATATATAGGAAACGTATCAAGGAGGCAAAACACTGAGAAAATAGATATTTTGAAGTCTAATCCTAAGAAGGATTTAGTTTTGCCAGATATTGATACCGTAGACTCCGTTACCGGGGAAGTGGTGGTTAAGGACTCATAAATTCACTATTTGTTTAATCGTCGCTTTAATTTTGTGTTTAGGTATTTATGTTAAATACACACAAAAAAAAGTTTTTATTTATTTTATAGAGATACTTAGAATATTAATATTAGAAATCTTATATTTTTCATAAATGAATTTCTATAAATTAATAAATAATTTACAAAAAAACAAATAATTTAATATTACTTTTATAAAAGATTTATATTAAAGCATTTTAGTACTATCATATAATAAGATTGCAATTAAATTTATAAAATGCTTTGAACCTAAATTTATAAACCTAATATATTGTTTTTAATACAAATAATTTACTTATTTATTTAACTAGATTAAGCTTATTTAACTATTATTCCAAATTAACATATTTATTCACAACACAATTGCATATTGAAAACAAAACACTTATTATTTAACCAATACTTACAAATATCATAAATGTTTGAATGCAATGTTTGATTATTGAATGCAATCAACATTTTTATTATTACTTTACTCTAATTTCGCAGATAATTGACTGATTGAGAGCACCGTTATGTTTTTAAATCCTAATTACAATAACAAATTTCAATAAAATAGTTATATAAAAGCAATTAATTAACTAAAAAATTATTAGTTGTATTCATTGACTCAATAGTAACCACAATGACATTAAAACTAATAATACTTGTATTCATTGCTATAATAGCGTCGGCTATGGGCGACTCCGAAGAGATCCAGAGCCAGGGATACCACTACTGGGTAGACAATGGGCAGAATGGACCACCCAGATATCCCAGTTATCCATTACGTCCTGGCTATCCTAGTTATCCTAATGAGCGACCTGTACCCGTCCCACCACAAATTGAATATGAATGCTATAACTGTGAGTGCGACTGTTCCCAACCCCCAAAATGGACCACAATACCTCGCCAGTGCCCCATATGCTACGGAAATGGTGGATATGGAGGTGGTGGTGGTGGTAATAACAATGGTGGTGGACATGGAGGTCATCATATCGATAAGCGACAGGTGATGACAGAATGTTTTACTGGTATCCAACAGGTGTCCAATCAATCAACGGGTCAATTGTTAGGCACAACGGTGGGCTCACTGTTGGGTAACTTGGGATTCATACTGTCCACCGTACTGGCCGGTGATAACACACTGAATGGGGCTGTACTGCCGCTATCAAATACCCTGTGCTTTACAGTTGGCTCACTACTGCTCACACTTAGAAGTTTGGGTTTGTTAGGCCTGTTGGGTATGAACGGGCTGTTGGATAATATACTGGGAGGAGGTCTTGGCAAGTAGTGGCCCCGGTATTACTGGTTACGAAAATGGCTTATGCAATGTTAATATACTGCGTGGTGTGTTAATTCAATGTTTATTTTACTGTATTGTTATATTTATATGTTAATTATATTTATTGGGAATATTTGGGTTATTAAGTTTATATGTATTTATATTAAATTCAATGCAATTTATATTTATAATTTAAATTTGTAAAGCTTATATTTATGTTGTATTGTTTGTTATTATACTATTATTATGTGTTTATGTTGGTTATGGGAATTTATGTGGTGTTGGGAAATATTTTAATTATGATTAAAAATGCTTTATTAATAAAAAATAATTATGTTATTAATAAAATAAATTGAATTTTTTTATACTTTACATTAATAAAATGTTTTAATTTATGTATGTGTGTGAGCGAGCGAGCGAGTGAGTGAGTGAGTGAGAGAGAGAGAGAGAGAGAGATAACTTTTATTAACAATTGTAATAACTTATTTAATATAAATTATAAGTTATAATTTAGTAGTGAATAAATATTTATACAACTTAAGGAATCTCACCATTATTAAAATTGTGTATAAGAATGTATAATAAAAGAAATGTTAAAAAAGTACCCTGATACATATACATACTGCCTTGTAAGGATTATTGTTTAAATGGTTTAATAAAACCAAAAAATACAGGAATAATGATAAGCACCAAAAAGTCTTTTTCAAATTGAAAATATGCTTTAAATTGTTTAATAAGTTTTTTTTGTTTATAATATAATATAGTGATTTCTTAAACATTAAGTGTTTTTTATTCACATAAATATCAAGAATAATCAAGAAATTATTTTAATATTTAAAAACATAGGAATAGATAGGAAAATATTACATGAAAATTATTTAATTAGCACAATGACTTATAAAATAAATATTTTTTATTTAAATCCATTTAATAAAACAATACATTTATTTATTATAATTATGATTTTAGAGCACAAGTGATAAATGTTTTGCATATCATAATAGAAAATGGCTAAACAATAATATTGGGACAAAACTAATTCACTTTCTATTATTTCATAGATGGATTAAACAAAAGATTTTTAAAACTAACTACAAAATTAGACCAATATTTGACAAACACATGCAAAATCAAAAAATTCGTAACCAATAGATTATAAAATTAACATGTCCATTGTATTAATCAGTTAACAATTAATTAAACCCATTTCCGGAAGGGTATAAAAGTTTCGCCAACTTTTGGCAAAATCATACATTTCTCAAAACATTAACAAAACTGTTAACTAATTTAATAGCAAAATGTTTTCCAGACTAATAATCTTGTTCTCAGTCCTAGTACTACAGGTTGTGGTAATCCAGGCCGAGACGGAACAGTTAACCAAACAACGGGGCTACGGCACCAACACCGGTACCTGTCCCAATGGGGGGTGTGCCTGTACCTGCAATTGTGGCAGTAATGGTGGCAATAATGGTAACTGGAACTGCCCGCCTTGTGGTGGTGGTGGTTGGGGTGGGGGCGGCGGTTGGAATAACACCCAGGGTCCCCCCTCATCGGAGGCGTGTTTCTCGCAAATCAGACAGGCCAGCAATCTGTCCACCGGCCAGGTGTTAGGCCTACTGCTCAATACACTACTCAGCAATTTGGTGACACCTATACTCCAGATCGTGTTGGCCGGCAATAACACTGTGGACGGGGCTGTCCTACCGTTGGCTAACATACTGTGTTATATCGTTGGCCTACTGTTACTGACGCTGAGAAGTCTGGGACTGTTAGGCCTGTTGGGTATGAACGGGTTGTTGGATAATATACTGGGAGGTCTCGGCGGCAAGTAGTGGCCCCGGTATCACTGGTTACGGTAATGGCTTATGCAATATCGGATTGTTTTGATGATTATTTTTTTATATAATTAATGCAATTGTATGTTATTATTTAAATATATTTTGTAATTTATTTTATTTATATGTTTCTTAAGAGAAAGTTTACATTGAATTGTTATTATAAGCGAAAGAATTTAATGATCAGAAAGTGTACAAAAAAAGGTTTATCAAAATTATTTCCAATAAATTAAATTATTCCAGATGAAATTTCATATTTACCAATATCAAATTTGATGTATTTTTAAATAACTGCTTAAAAATATAAATTATTTTTTACCAATAAACTACTAGGGCATTGTGGATGAGCAAGTGATTATAAACATAAAGTGCATATTGTATACCAAATAACTTAAAATGCATTATAAAAGCCCACAAATTATGCAAACATTAATATTACAAAAAATTCAAACATATATAATGACAATTTATAAATTTACAACTAGCCAATACCGCCAGCTAATATCAAATCCAACAGTCCGCCCATACCTAATAGCCCTAACAAACCCAAGCTTCTCAATAGTAACAGCAATATCCCGACGACAGCGCACAGTGTGTTCGCCAGTGGGAGGACCGCACCGTTTAGCGAGTTATCGCCGGCTAATACTGTGGCCAAAATGTACGGCAAATTTGACAGTAAGGTCGACAACAGTAGCCCTATTAGGGCACCGGCGCTTAGGAGGGATGAGCTTCGGATTAGAGTAAAACAGTTGATCAACACCTGTCTCTTGATTCGGTGCAGGGTTTCGACGGGATATCCAACGCTTGTGTCGAACAGTTCACGCCTTCTCCTTCCCGATGGACAGGGAGTGCAAGAGGTCGTGGAGTTACAGTTGCAGACACAGCTCCAGCAACATTCTGAGGGCGGGGCTGTTGTGGGGCCAGTAGTTGGAGTTCCTGTCGGTCCTGTAGTTGGAGTGCCTGTAGGTCCTGTAGTTGGAGTGCCTGTAGGTCCTGTAGTTGGAGTGCTTGTAGGTCTTGTAGGTCTTGTGGGTGGTGTACCTGTTGGTCTGGTCGGGCGAGTATATGGTGGATAAGTTGGTGTATTTGTCGGTATAGTACGTGTGGGAGGAGTGGTAGGACTTTGCGATACAGTCGGCGGGAATGTTACCCAAACCCACGGCGTTGTGGAGTGCGTGCTGTAGGGCTCGTGAGACCAATCATAATAGGGTTCGTGATTATTGAAATTATGATCATAATTATCACCTCCATGTCCACCGGAAAATCGTTTGTACCAATTCTGTCGGTGCTTTCCTATAACAACCGATGCCATAGTTGTTATAATAAGCGCTATCATTAATAGCCTAACGATTGCTATTATAGCCATAATTAAAGTTATATTTTGAACACTTAATTATAATGCATGTATGATAAAACTAATTGATAATTGTTTTTGACATAACTTTTTATACCTTGATATGAATTTTTATTTAAAATTTTATTCTGTTGTCTATTATTTAGTATTTTTATACTTTTATACAGACTTTACTTATGAAACATATGTAGACTTAAGTTATGTTTAACAAATTGAATGTAAAGTACCATTTTTACAGTATATTGACATTTAATTTAAATGAATGCCAAATTGAATTGTTTATTATAATTTACTTATAATTACAATAAAAATATTTTTGATAAAAATTAGTATACAATTAAAAACATGTTACAGAATATGTACATTGAATACCGGCTAAAGTCTATGACCTCCAAGTGCTTTATAAAAATAATGTACTGTATTGTGTTTTAATAGTAATGAAAGAGTTTAGTCTTTACATTATCTATGAATACAAGTGTTTTAAAACAATATAAACATAATTATAAATATAAAAATTGCATCTATTAGACAAATTATTAACAATTTAATAAATTCTATACAAATTATATGCAAAACATTTGTTTCAGTGCACAAAAAACATTTTCTATTCACTAAACTTAAAGTTCATTGAATTTCTCTATTCATAGCATAAGTATATAAACTCTCATTACATTTAAGCAAACATTTCAAATTGAGTACAAAATTAACACCAAAAATGTTAATCAAAACTATAATTCCCTTCACTATCATAACTCTAGGCCTGGTATGCATCCCAACCAATGGCTATCATCACTCATTGCGATCATCAGGACTGGCCAAACGTCAGGCTACACCGGGTATGACATCGGGCACCTGTCCCGCCGGGGGCTGTTCCTGTACGTGCAACTGTGGCACACCTACTGGTGGCCCACCGACTAGTGGCCCTCCGACTAGTGGTCCACCAACTAGTGGCCCACCGACTAGTGGTCCACCGACTAGTGGCCCACCGACATCTGGTCCACCGACAAGTGGCCCACCCACCACCAACAGCACCGCCACCCCATCGCCCGGCTCTGAGCAGTGCTTTTCGCTGATCACAGCGGCCAGTACGCTGTCGGCCGGGCAGCTCATTGGCCTACTGTTGACTACACTACTGAGCAATTTAGCCGTTCCCATACTGCAGGACGTGCTGACGGGTAATAACACTCTGGAGGGAGCGGTGCTACCCTTGGCTGAGATACTGTGTTATATCGTCGGTATAGTACTACTGCTGCTCAGGAGTCTGGGTCTGTTAGGCGTGTTAGGTATGGGCGGCCTCTTGGATCTGATTCTGGCCGGTGGTATCGGTCGCTGATAGTATGTATGGAATGGGGCTAACCGTCCGCACGGGTTTATTTTTATTATATTTATTTTATCATAATTATTATCATTAAGTTCGTTGAATATGTTTTTAGTATATTTATAATTGTGGGAAAATGTTTGTGTCAGGGAATAAGTGCAATATTTGTTTGTGGGCTTTAGCATAGGTTAGAAATTTATTATTAATAATTTTTATGTATTTGTATTTTAATAATCACTGTTTTATAAAATCATTTTAAGTATTTTATGTAATTTACTCTAAATTTGTTGTTTTTGTAACATTTGGGATAATTTGATTTTATTAAAAATAAAGCGACTTGTTATCAAGGTTACAGTAATGAATAATAATAATTAATAAAATGTTTGTAAGATTATGTAGTAGTTTATTGATTTCTAGTTAGTAACATTTTTACTATTAAAAAGTTAGAGTGAGTTATCAAACGATTTAAAAAATTAAACATTTATATTGTAATACAATTTGCACTAATAGTTTAATAATAAATAAAAAATGGGTCCGAAATATGCTGAATTTATTATAATATAGATATATTAATATTATACTATACTTTAAAACTAACTAATTTTAGTAAAATGACACTTGGTAAACACATCAAGGTCTATATTACATCATAATTGATTTGTTAGTGCAGTATTAGTGTAAGCACCTGATTTAGTGCAATGTTAGTGTAAGTGATGATAACAAATATCTTGAAGAAAATCATATTATTAAAGTTGTATAACAAGTTAAATGATTATCATTAACCGGTAAATAAAGTACTCTTGATCTGCACTATATAAAGGAAACAATTTTCTTATTTCTAATTTCTTACAGCTAAGATTACTTACAAGTTTATATTTTGCCATATCTGATACCAAATAATACTGTAGTATATTAATAATTATGTATAATTCAATGATTTATATAACTTCACTGATATTATGGTTAACTTTAAGCCAAAGTAATGCTAAAGAGATGAGTGTTTCGGTGGAGAAGGGAGTGATTGTCGGCAACACTCGGCCCACAGTTGACGGCAAACAAGTGAACGAATTTCTGGGCATTCCTTACGCCAAACNAAGAGATGAGTGTTTCGGTGGAGAAGGGAGTGATTGTCGGCAACACTCGGCCCACAGTTGACGGCAAACAAGTGAACGAATTTCTGGGCATTCCTTACGCCAAACCACCCAAAGGTGACCTCAGGTTCCGGAAACCCGTTCCCACCGACAGTTGGTCTCAACCATTGGTGGCCGACAAGTGGCCCAACGCTTGCTCTCAACTTCATATATACGCTCAATACTATCAAAACAAAAATATTAGCGAAGATTGTCTTTACTTAAACATATGGGCGCCGACTGCCACTACTATGAGGTCAGGGGTCTCCGGACGTAAAGCTAGCAAACAGAGGTCAACAACAAGTGGACGTAAGACTAGTCGTGTCAGTAAACGTCAGTCAGCGGGACTTAAGCCGGTTATGTTTTACGCACATGGAGGAGGGTTTTCTGTGGGCTCATCCAATCAATTCAACTACAGGGGCGAAGTGTTGGCAACAAAGGGGGACGTGATTGTTGTCACTATTAATTACCGGTAATTAATAATTATTAAAATTAGTTTTAAGTCTTAATACAAATATGTCTCATATTAATAGATTAAATGCATTTGGATTCCTATATACGGGAACGGATGACGGGCCCGGAAATGTGGGTCTCTGGGACCACGCGCTGGCACTGGAGTGGGTGCACAAAAATATCAAAAGTTTTGGCGGCGACCCTGAGAAGATCACTATTTTCGGTACCAGCGCCGGTAGTATGACGTCCAGTGCTTTAGTACTGTCGCCCATAACACGCAATCTATTCAAAAACGCTATATTAATGTCGGGGTCGGCGTTGGGTGAGGTGACGGGTAATCCGGATGAAATGAAACAGTATTGGCTTCAAGTGGCAAAATACGTGAACTGTGTAGACGATGAAACACCTGGCACATTCACGCCTAAAGTCATAAACTGTTTGAAAGCTGTAGACCAGGAAACATTGGCTACCTATTCATCGGCAATTGCATATGAGGCTGGAGGTGCCTTAAACCTAGTATCTTTTCTGGTAGCTGACGGTACATTTCTACCTAAAAAACCACATGAAATGCTAATATCCGGGGATTTTCGCAAAGACATGAATCTAATGATAGGTAACTGTGAGGACGAGGGCAGTAATGTGTTGATGTTATTCGCCACAAACTTGGGGGAAGACCCCAAGAAGTATGACTCCCACAACCCGACGCCCATTACATACACAGAGGCCTACAATACCACCAAAAACCTGTTCTCGTCGTTGGCTTTGAAGCCGAGGATTAATGGCGAAGATGTGGCCAAACTATACTTCACGGGTCTGTCCGATAAGACATCGCAGGATATACTGAGGCGTAGCATTGGTTACGCTTTCGGCGATTATGTCATCACATGTCCGACCATTTCGTTTGCGAAGAGTCTGTACAAAACGGATCCAAAGAGTAATGTCTATCAGTATTATTTCAATAGCAAAATAAGTGACTGGAATCCACTTTGTGGGCCATGGATGGGGGTGTGTCATACCAATGACGTGGATCATGTATTTGGTATGCCATTCCTCGACACCAAGCGTTTTGTCGATAGGGAACGGGATATATCACAACTCACCAATGGTTGAGACCAACTGTCGGTGGGAACGGGTTTCCGGAACCTGAGGTCACCTTTGGGTGGTTTGGCGTAAGGAATGCCCAGAAATTCGTTCACTTGTTTGCCGTCAACTGTGGGCCGAGTGCTGCCGACAATCACTCCCTTCTCCACCGAAACACTGATTTCTTTGGCATTACTTTGGCTTAAAGTCAACCATAATATCAGTGAAAATACAAACATTCTCAAATCAATCATAACTTTAATTAATAAATTAGTTTATAATTTTAGAAATTAGAAAAAAGTCTATTTTTCATATATCATTGATCTTTATTTTGTAAGTAAGAAAATTGAAAAGTATTTGCTTTATATACCTTTCAAACCGGTAATCCTATCATTGATAGGCTATCAATGTTGGCATTATGATACTGTATTATCATACCTGTAATTCCTAACAGGAATTATTCCAATAAATTCAAGGCTTTTTGGGCACTGCAATACTTAAATCTAAGTCCACTTGCACTTGTATAATATAAGTGGTTTTGCAACTTTAGAAAATATATTATAAAGGTAATTGATTTGTTATCAATGGGTGCTTCTACACTACAGAAGTTGCTGAAGTTTGTATACTAACTTTGCACTAATATTATTTTTAGTGTAATTTATGCATTGATAACTTATCTGTATTCTTTAGTAAATTGCATATTAGTGTGAAGCATAACTTGTTTGTATGGTATTAAATCTTAGTTATTAGATTAAATTGTGCTTTTAATCAGTTAGTTATTTTATGCTTGATACTGTATCATTGTAAAAATTATTAATTTTGTATCAAACTACGACTGTCAGTATTATTTTGTATTAAAATATACTTTTATTATAATATAATTAATAATATTAGTAATACTGTAATGAATATAAAATTGAAATGTTAAGTAATAATGAAATTTATCAAGGTATAAAAACTTTAATTGCAATATCATTGTAAATTAAAAATCATATTTTGACGTAAGGTTTGAATAAGTTCTCGCAATCAGTAATTTTAAGGTCGGTATTGAAATTTGTAAAGTTTTTCGGGTAATTTGTCACTTCATAATACGGGGCAACAGTATTGTCACCAATTGTGTAATACTGGGGCCAATCGGAACCTCCCTGTGCCGGCGGTTTACTACAATATTGACCGACTATAAATAGAATTTAATACCATTACCAGCATAAACTAAGCTTTTCAATACAATATTAATGTCTATATTTATTAAACAGCATTTGCGGTAACAAATTAATAGTTTGTAAAAACTTTATATAGTAAAATTAATGAAGCTTATATATGGGTATAATTTAGTGAAGAAACCATATAAATGTATTTTGTCATTAGCCTGGAATTTAATTTTGAATTTTGAGAGTAAAAATCACTCTAGCTCATTAGTGGCTAAAGTATGATAAATAATTTCTGGACATTTTCATAATTATATTGAAAGTTTAGTTTATGCTGGTAATGGTATTAAATTCTGTTGATAGTAGGTCAATTTTCCGACATAGCCTTTATTAAATAAATAGATTAATATTGAGAAATCTAATCCAAATATATTGACTAATAATAAGAATAACTTTTATTATATAATTGACAGAAAAACGTATGCATCGATTAACTTCAGTTATCCGCCTTGTTCAATCTTTACAATAATGTTACTAGTATTTTAAAAATTCATATTTAAAAATTTTAATGCTGAATAAACTAGCTTTATTTTAAACATAAAAATTCTGCATTACACAAATTAATACAAATGAAATAAAAACATTTTAAAAATTTAAATAATAATAAGCATTGGTTATATATTCCGGTGAAACCATGGTCATTATTGACAATTCGTGTCGTGCCATTGTCTCCCATACTGTAGTCTCAGCCAATCGTTTTTCACATTAAAGCAATCGGAGTCCGAATACAAATCGTGTCGGGAATCCTGTTTCATAAACGTCTCGTAACGCTCACGGGGTATTTCCTCTTTGTAATTGCCATAAACTGTCAAGTTCACCGGCTGTTTAATGCCGTCAAACGCACCCGCGTAATCTTTATACATAAAATAATACAGGTGGTTGTGATCCAAATTGATGTTCAGGGTCATATTCGACATGTATTTGTTAGTAGCAAAAGCGCCATTGGCAATCGCGGTAATCTTGTTATTACTCAGGTCAATTGTTTTCAGCAAGGGCATATCATGGAATGTACCGGAAATCCCATAAATCCAATTATCGGCCAATGATAATTCGCGTAGATTTTCCAATTGTAATGATCCATATGGTACAATTTGTAAATTAGTTTTGGTAATTTCCAAAAATATCAAATTCTTGCATGCTCCAATAGCCTGAAATAGTTCTGTTCCGTTCCCAGCTAATTGTGACATTTTTGACATGCGCAAGGTGGTTAATGTGGTGGCTGATCCGTCAAATGCACCAGGGTGCACTCGCTTAAGCCCGTGTAAATCAGTTAAATAGATTTGACTAAATGATATATCAGCGAGGTCTTCCGGAGCCAATTCCTCAAGGTTGTTGATGTTTACCAAATCGAGTCGCAAGAATTGTTTGCTTTGATTCTTGCGGTCCCTGCTCAGTTTGCCAAATACATCTGACAATTTGTGATCTGTAAGACTGCCCTCGCATATAATATGTTCATATGTATATAATATTTCAAATTTGCACGGTGGAAGTAGATCAATCTCTGATGATACATGCATTGTCATGCCATTGCCAATAAGCATGATCATCGCAATAATAGTGAATGCTGTTAATAAATTTTAAAAATAATTATTAAATTATATTATATATACAGTATATATATTATATAAATATTAACTATAGTAATTGTAATAATAATAATAATAATAATAATTACCAAACATTATGATATTATTGAATAACTGAACTCGTTATAAAATAATATATTTTGGATTATTATAGTTTTTATTGTGTTTCCTTTCGTTTATATATATTTTTATTTTATCAAAAAATCATCTAGATCCTTAAGTTATTTTACCATAAAACATTGGTAAAACATAAAACATATCTTATGGGAAATTTGAAATATGTCTGTCGTTATCTAATAGAATCCTTGCAAATTTATAAACACTATGTCGGAATATTGACCGACTATCAACAAAATTTTATACCATTACCAGCATAAACTAAGCTTTCAATATAATATTGAAATGTC
>CAJPVJ010001417.1:0-16549 GCA_905397405.1 Oppiella nova | reverse complement strand
CCACATCACGAAATGGATGTTTTTCCACACCACCTCCTCTACGTTGGAGCCCAGTGTGGGCGATGTGTGCACCACCTCCTCCATTAGGCTACCGGTGCACCGACAGAGTGGACGGGTAGGCCATGAAATGAATGTCATATGTTTAGTGATCATATATATAATACTTGAGTCAATGTATGTTTGTTTTTGTCATAAACAATAGTTAATGTTGTGTAATGTGTATTCAGTGTGTATTGATCAGGGTCGTGTGACCATGGTACTCACAATTGATATAGTATAGTGGTCTTTCCCGCGTTATCAAGACCAATTATCACTAATTTGTGTTCTGCAATACAAGTACAATATAATTAGTATTATATCTGAAATCAATAAGAAAATTAATGGTATAATAGGTGCATGGACATTGTACAAATACTATAGTTAAACATGACCCTGCACATATCGGACAAATTATATTATACATACCTTCGTGAGTAAAATAACTCCAAAGTCTGGAGAATAAAAGTCCCATAATTTTTGGTACAATTTAATAGTATTTAAGATATGGTTAACTAGTTTTAGACACGAATTGAGTCCACGTTTTTTGTATCCGGATTAATTAAATCGTATATTCACTATAATCACAATGAATTAAAAAATACTTGACAACACAAAAATATATAATATATATACAGTGCACTTTTTGTTATAATTATACAGTTTACTGAATTCAACGATAACTGAATGAATAAAAGAAATTAAAAAATATTTTTACTGTTAATAAAACTGGTATTTATTTAATCATATGATATGATAGGCTCAGTGTTTGTGTGATATTTTCCAAAACCAAAATCAATTTCAAAATCAACACACAATTTCACATTTATTGTGGTATAGCATACAAATTACAAATATTATTGATACTAGGTACAGTACAGACCAAGCGGGTACTCAATGGTAAACGTGGATCAGTTTAAACACATTTTCACACTTTATGTTTTCGTATTGTGTTTTAATTAATGAAATTTAATTAATAATATATTTTTGAGGTTATAATACAAATACAGTGTTTGTTTCAATGCTATGTTAACACACGAGTAGTCAGTGATTGCATTGAGTTTGCACTACACATACACTATAGCGTTACGATCACAGTAATAACGTGGTTAATTAACCGTAATTACTAATTAGCGAGGTTAACGCTGAAATTTATTAATCGATTAGTTAAAAATAATTATTTTAACTTGATATATATTAACTGCGATTTAAAAAATACTGTATAAGACACGATAAAAATATAAATGAGGTATGTCACATAAATAATTGAGGCAACAGTTATTTGCGAGTAGTAAAACGCGTTTAAAATGTGGGTTAGCGTCTAGTTATTAAACTAAAACAAGTAGTCAAGGGTTATACGAGTTTTTTTCATAAAGATTTTTTCTATCATATTTAATTTTTACTCATATAACAGTTCCCAATTCAAAAAACAACATTTTCTCAATGCTATGCACTAGACTTATTGTGTGTGTTGTCTGTGTTTTGGCATTTATTTGATTGAATTAAGTTTATGTCTTAATAGTTCACTCATAAATTACGTGATTTACGGTTGTCAAGCTCAATTTCCGGAATAAATTAAAATAAGCATAAATCAATAAATTGGGGTGTGTGAATGACCTAGACGTAATTTGTTGTAAATAGAATTTACCACTGGGGTCCCCAGTCTGGGGACAACCAATAAGCCATAATACACTATATTAGCGTAAAATAACGCTATCTTACACAATAAGAATTGATAATTGGTGTAGATAGCTTAATTAAAATAAACTATATTAGACAATTTGAATTGTACATGCTAATTCTTTTAAATTAGCTTTTTATTCTTATTCTAAATTAAGTTAAATATATTTAAAAGCAGTGTTTATGGCATTTCAAGAATGACAAACATCTCGAGAGTCATACAATTCAAGGGAACGACACTATCGCTGATAATACGGGGGATATTCGGGGGCAGAGATAGAGGGGGGGATGGGAGTGAAGGAAGTGAGTGACGTCACCCCACAGACAGAGCCAGAGATACTGTTCCTCTCAATAACACAAAACATAAGGATTGAGTCAATAAATTACGTCACAATATGTCTGACGTGTGTTCACGCCATTCAAAGTCCTATTGTATATCCTTCAATGGCAACACTAAGCAACCAGGGACAACTTACTCATGTGTACGATTGTACGCGTTTTGCATGAGACGGGTCATTAAACTTATAATATTTTGGTGTACGTTATTTGTGGAGTGCGTGTATTATAAATTAAAAAATCGGACTATATTGTGTTATTGTTGAATTAATGTGATCTGTCTCAATTAGCTCCCTGCTCACTATGTGCGCGTGAGCTTGCTGCAATAATTTTTAATTTTTGCTGTGTAATATTTATGTAAACTCACATGTGAACTCCACCTTGTTACATTATTTGTTTCCAAACTAATTGTTGTTATGCTGTTTAGCCACTCATGAGACCATAGTTTGCAATGACTAACACTGTTATGAATTAATAATAGCATCGATAGTAATACTAATGACTCGTTTCACGCATTCATTAATGCATTGAATTGTTTGATAAAAATATATAAAGTTTTCATTCATTGATGAAATTGTAATCAAAATGACATTTCATTCGCACGAATACCTATCCGTTGATTATTAGCCGTATTATAGGCTAGCATTTGATCCGCCAATTGGTCACAAAATAGCGACATTTTTATGTCCACTACTCACCAGTGTATTCGTGATACGAGTAGTCTGTTTGTAGCACATAAATCACCTATATCAATCAAAAAAAGTTTAATCGTAACTAGCATCATTTGCGATTTGTATGTGTATTTTCATGTGAATTACAAAAATCAAAGTGTCAGTCATGAAATTAGCTAGCTACTTTCACTACGAGCTAATTTCGTAGCGCACGTTACCCATGAATTGACTAGTTAATAAATATAACCTAGTTCATAATTAGTGAATACAATGCATAATATATTCAAAAAGAAATCCAAACACCGTTTGAGTAATAAATCGCTGAATAATAACAATAATAACACAAATGGTATCCAAAGTAATGGCGTTTCCAATGGGGGTCCCAGTGGTGGGCCGGGAGGTGGTGGTGGGGGTCAGTCGTCGTCCAACGGTCACCACAACCATCACCACACGGGTGGCAGCGGTTACGCGGCCTCTCATCAGCACCAGAAGCACTCGCACCGGCAGCCGACGAGTCACTCGCCCCCACCCCCACACCCGCCCCACTCGATCAGCGCCTCCACTCACTCGCCGCTGAACCCATCGCTCACGAAGACCACCATAAACTTGACGAACGGACTGCTCGTGAACCCGGCCGCCCATCAGAGCACCGGTAGCCCAATGGGTGGCAAATCGCCGGCAGTGGCGCCGCACATGTCGTCGATCGGCACCACCACTACCACTGCCACCCCGTCCACTGGCGCCGGGGGCACGACGTTCACCAACATTGAGTACGTGCTGACCACCCCCTCCACGACTGTCAGCCCCCTGTACGCCAACCCCATGTCAGACATTCCGCCACCGCTTCCGCCGAAACAGAAACAAAAACTCCGCAAAACCTTTGCGCCGACAATAGCCACGAGTGTCTCACTGCCTACCGGTGCCGCCAGCAGTAGCCCATCCACGCCTCCCAGCGTCGCCCATCACTTACACAACCCGATGGCCGCTAACAAGTCGTTACGTACGCAACAGTCCCTTCCGCAGCACCACAAACCTCTTGAGCGTATGGTAGCCAACAGTCTGGACACCGGGTGCAGCACCGGTAGCACAGGAAGCAACAGCTCCAGCACCACCACCACCGGTAGCTCCACTAACGGCAGTAGTAGTCATCTGAATGCCATCACCGCTACGCCCACCACAACCACCAACTCAGCCAATAACGCGACAAAACATACGCCACAAGTGGGACGGGAGGGCCGGCAGGACTCGGGCGATGAGAGCTCACCGCCGCCCACACCACCCATACGGCAGCGAATTACTCGACCCAACCATCTGTCGACCGCTACTCCTCACACGACAACTACTGTACCCATTATTACCGACAATCAGTTTGTGAGGCAGTCTTTGGTGTCGGCAGTGATGGCACCGTTAGCCACACCCGACCACGAGTTGGCTACCAGTTCCTCAGCCGATGCCTGCGATCAGTACTCCGCAGATGAGGGCACCGATAGTGAGGGCCACTCATCAGTTGATGATATTAATGTGTGCAATGGTTGTCACCACAACTGTTCCGACGAGGAGTGCGGGTGTCATGAGGGCGAGGATGTCTTACACCACACGATGGACAGGGAGGTCGACGAGGAAGAGGACGATGTGGGACAGGAGGCCGAGGATGTGCCGCCCAGTTTCGTGTCCGAGTCCGAGGTCTATAACGCTTTTGCTATAATTAGCTCTCTCTCTCTCTCTCTCTCTCTCTCTCGTACTCACTCACTCTCACTCCTACTCCCTGTCCTCCCATTCCCTGTAAATATAGTTTTATAGTTCAAACAAAAAGTTTTTTATTTGATTTATACATTTAATTGGTTTCGTTTTTCAGTAAAACAAATATTAGTTTTGTTATACGTTTTACAGTTAAATATAACTGTGTTTTCACTGTTTACACAATGATTTGGTATTTTATGTTCACTATAACGAACCGATACTATTAAATGTGATACAAATATCCTTCGCACAGTACTGTGTTTTTGCATAAAGGAAATGGTAGTGAGAGGACTGGTATTTGATTTTTTATGTTTAGTATGCTATACACTGGCATTCCAGTGCAGTATACATAGACAGACAGGAATTGGTTATAAATATATTTAGCTATAATTCCCGATACATATATTGTTGTGTGAATTACATACACACACAGGAATTGTGAGTATTAAATATCGGACTTATTTTTAGTGCAACTTTTGATTTATTTAACGATTAGTTGTGAACCAAAATACATGTTGAAAAGTATTAGTCGTTTTGTTTTGTGCCAAAACTCGTATCAAGAATTTTGGTGTTATTTTAAATTATCTGAGAAATCGCTCAAAAGTTGTTTAAAATCATAGACAAAATTATGGGTTAATAAATGAGTGCAATATTTTAGTCTCTCTCTCTCTCTCTCTCTCTATCTCTCTCTCTCTCTGTCTCTCTCTCTCGAAATTATTTTATTAATTATTTATAAATTATTCCAATATTTAAACAGACATTTGGTGTGAATATCACATACGATGACCTCAACGGACATACTGTTCACTCATCGCAAGAAGACTTCGAGCAGACCATCGATGAGGAGGAAGAAGAGGACGATTTGGTCGACGATAACGAGTGCGAAGAGACGAATACATTGAGTGGGAGTCCTATTCCCGACGATTACGGCACTCACGAGTCGGACGGTGCGCTCGACCATCAATCCGAGTCACGACAGCAACAGGTGGTGGACGACGACGACGAGGAAGACATTGATTTGTGTCACAACTCTAGTGATAATATTACACAACAGACAGACGAGGAAGTGGTCGCCGCTGTCGACGATCTCTCGGATCAGTTGGAAGTGTCGGTGCGCGTGAAGGAGAGACCGCGACACAGACCCCGGACCTCTGTGCCCACACCCGACCCCTCAAGTGATATACAAATTAGTGATAATAATAGAGACGACAGTGAATTACATCCCGTGCCGGATGTGGTCATCAGTAGACAACAGCCAGACATTTGTGGCGCCAATTCGTCCATTAGTTTCGTGAATCAGACACAAGACAGTACTTCCAGCGCTCATCACATACCGCCGCCACCACCCAAACAAAGGACTACTGTTCCCAACGCACAGACACCGGCGGTTCCCTCCGTTGATACGATGCCGGCGCCCATAGAGTGTGTGGATAAGGCCCACAAAATACAGCACCACAGCTCCGGCGGTCACAATACCGGTGCGCCCAATGGTCACGATGTGGGACCCGAAGTGAGTCACCGGCGGCTCGAAAGGGTCGGCCACCAGAAGAATCACAGGAGAACCGTATCCATAGGTTTGGGAAATTAATTATTTTTGAAAAAGTTTTGTTTAATTCAGTGATTATTTGTGTTATATTGAGGGAAAGGTAGCCTTTTGTATATTATTCATATTAGGCAATCATATATTGAATGGAATTTTTATTTATAGATAAATTAGATCAAGGTATAATTTATTATGATTTTTTTCGGGTACAATATTCTCACATGAGTTCACTGTATTTGTTCACAAAAATTTTTGCCTTAAGTTTTAGGTTTAGTTACCATTAGTTGAGTAGTATTTGTGAAAATGTCTTATAAAAAACCATTCATTCATTCAGTCATTGTCTGTGAATTGAATTAACGTTTTGTTTTTTGACTGAAGATTTAAAACCTCTTGTTTTTTGGGATAAAATATATTTTGTGTGAAAACTCTGCAAAAATTCTCGATTTAATGTTTTATTTTTAACCGGTTTTGTGGGGTTTTAATGTTTTAATGCGATTTCTCAATGAGAAAACAGTGTGTAATTAAAAATGTATAAAAAACATTAGACAAAATGATTTATTATATTTGTATCCCTATCCCATCGGTTTGGTTCATTCACAACCCCTCCACACCCCCTCCCCCGCGCACACACTCTCCCATCCCTTTTCATGAGTTATAGTTTTGGGACAATTTTGTGGAAAAATTATATTTTAATTTATTTCTAAATCTAATAATAATAAAAAGTGTTGCGGTTTTTCATGGTTTTTGTTTCTCAAAGTTTAACGACTTTTATGTAACTTATAATTTCGATTCAATTCAATTCAATAACACTTTTTGTGTCAAACACTTGATCGCAAACCTCATTATATGTATCGAAACGTTTGGCTGTTTTGTGTACACTATTGGCCATCAAAAAAGTTGTCACTTTTTTGGGCAAAAGTTTTAGAAAATGTTTTTTCTCTTCATTTCTATTCTTAAGTGTAATACAATCGACGACTAGTAACGAGTTTTTTGATTGCATTTTTGTGTCTATTATTAATGTATTGACTCTAAGCGGGCTATAAGTGCGACAAATATAATGTACTTTCAATTCAATTATACTTTTTTATCGTAACTTATAATTTGTATGATTTAGTGGTATTGTGTGGTAAAGTCCCTCAAACTCTGTCGTCGACTGTCGAAAGTCATTGACTCTCGTATTCTCTGAAAACGAGCTACCGTTCCCTTCCCAGTCCCCTCACTTATACTATATAATATTGACTGTACATTTTTTGTCTCATTATTATATAATCCATAGTATGATTTCAAGTTTATTAACACATGTATAATATGTACGATTCGTTTCACTTATGATATTAATTTTTATTTACTATTAATGTGTGTTTCACTCAATTGTTTTATTCACATGAATAGCCAATATATGGGAAATTTTTTCGTTAGCCTTTTGTTTAGTGTCGCAAAAGTGTTTTCCATTGACTCCGTATACAAATCAATAGAAAAGTATATCTGTTGTGTGGATAAAGTTTGCTGGTGTGTCTGTCAGCTATAGGGACAGGTATACCACCACATCTGCTGTCTGTCCCAAAACAGTGATGTGTGGGTCTTATTGTGTGTTTGGAAAACAATTTTTGAATGAATTTTTCGCTCAAATGTTGGCGAATATATTGTTATGAAATACTATTGTGTTTCCCATATGTCTAGTGTTTTGTTCGTATTTGAAGTTTTGAGTGACTTTTGTTTCAAATTTGTGAGTGCAATGAGTGTTAATTTTGTTTTTTATTTGCTTGAATATTATTTAAATGTGTGATATATTGGAAATTGTAGTGCATTTGGAAAACAATATATTTTCGATTTCGAAATAATTTTCATGAATTGTTTGCCACTTAATATAATAAGACTTTTGCCATATTTATAAGAGATTATTGTAATTATTGTGTCAAATGAAAAGTCTATTCATACGTGTGTTTTGATTGAAAACTTTATAAGTTTTTGATTGATTTTAAACAGAAATGTTATTTATTTAATCAATATAATTATCATTTGTGCGAAAAAACATTTTCTGATGTAATAATTGCGGCCATAATTAGTGGATTTGAATGAATGAATGGTTTTTTGATAATCGCTAAAATCAGTGAAAAATTTACATACATTTGCAAAACCTAATGATTTTAATGCCAAACAAAAGATTATTTCATTGAATACACAATCGATTCATAACTTTTTGATTGAATGACAAATATATTGAAAATAATTTACAAGTTTTTTGTGCGAAATATAATGAAAACATTGCGATTAATAACGATTACGTTGACTGAAGGTCCGACCCTATCATCGGTCGTACGGGACAGCAACGGCACCGGTGGTAACGGCGCGCCTACCGGTCCGGCAACGGTGAACAGGTCGGCGACTATCACGCGATTGCCGTCTATACCGGAGCGGACGGTTAGGTACCAAAGGATATCGTTGGACGAGTCGTTGCCGACCAACTGGGAGGCCAGGATCGACGCCCACGGGAGGATCTTCTACATCGACCACTCAAACAGGACCACCACTTGGTCCAGACCCCAGCCCTCACAACACCAGACCCCTCAACAGTCTACTACCACTGCCCAGACTAATGAGTCCATACAGAGGCAACAGTTGGACAGACGGTTAGACCCCTTACTGTTATCATAGCACATGATATTAGGCATTATATGTGTGGCTATTAATAGGTCTCCCCTTTAATGACATACACGTGCCCTTCCGTTCCTGAAATAATCATTATTTTAATGTTTTTTATTGCAATTATTTAGTTATCAATCGATAAGGCGTACAATGACTGGCCGGGGATCACGTGATTTCCACGCCAACGGCACTAAAGCTAAAAGCCCTGCCATCACGACCCCCACCACTACTGCCACCGACAACAACCTGTTATCGCCGGGCGATGGCGTCGATGGCCAGACACACAGCACGCAAACCACTACTACTAACATAACGAGTACAACACAAACACCAGTTCCTACGGCCACAGTCAGCACCAGTAGCAGCAGCGGGCAGACCGCTCCGGCAGGACCGGCACCGGGCGCTCCCGTGAACCCGTCGCGTGTGATCCTCGACCTGCCGGCCGTCCGGTTCCTGACTCGGACCGACTTCTTCAATGTGATGCACATGAATGACGAGGCGTTGGCTCAGTATAACAGCTCCTCTTCCCTCAAACATATGGTCACTAAAGTGAGACGAGAGGGTCAGCACCAGCACACCGGCGCCTTCGAGCGCTACCAACACAACCGAGATTTAGTGTCACTAATCAATAGGTTCGCCGAAACGCACCGGGAGTTGCCATCAGGTATGTGTCGGCCATACATGTGGTCCACTATTGCGTGTAATTATATGATTGAAATTAATTGATTTTTTTCGTTGCCTTTCCGGACGGTTAGGCTGGGAGTCAAAGATCGATAAGACGGGCAAACAGTTCTTCATCGACCACACCAGCCGTAGCACCACATTCATCGACCCGCGCCTACCCCTCGACGTGCCAGTAGTCAACCCACACAAACTGGTGTTAGCGCCCAGTCGTCGTCGGGTGCGGAACACCATTACCGGTGACAACAGTGATAATCAGGAGGAACCCGGCGGTAGCGCGTCGTCACCGATACCGCCGCCCAGACCCCCGTCGACGTCCACGTCGGCCACCACACCCACCTGCGCGCCTACGGTTCCCACTGCCTATAACGACAAAGTGGTAGCCTTTCTAAGACAGCCTAACATAATGGACATACTGTGTGAGCGCCGGCCAGCCGTGAAGTCCAACTCCAATCTGAGAGACAAAGTGCATACCATTCGCTCCGATGGGACGTTAGCTTTGGACCGGTTTAGCGACGATCTCGAGCTCACGATATTGTTGTCGCTCTTTGAGCAGGAGATCATGTCTTACGTGCCATCCAGTGATCAGTTGAAGCACTTGACCCCCAGTTCCTCATCACCGCAAGCGTCGCCTCAAATCCAGAGATCACAGGTTTGTTGACGAGAGAGAGAGAGAGAGAGAGAGAGAGACTTACTATTGATATATGGATTTCATATCGTATTATCTTATTTTTTAATGACCAGATCCGAGTGGCACCGACACCTCCCGCCCCATACCGACGCGACTTTGACGCCAAACTACGTAACTTTTACCGTAAACTGGAGCAGAAAGGTATGGGTCAGGGACCCAACAAAATGAAGCTAAATGTTAGGCGGGATCACCTCCTGGAGGACGCGTTCAGCAAAATAATGGCCGCAAATAATAAGAAAGATCTCCAGAAGTCTCGACTTTACATATCGTTTGCAGGGGAAGAGGGTCTCGACTACGGCGGGCCCTCCCGGGAGTTCTTTTTCCTACTGTCCCGCGAGCTATTCAACCCATACTATGGGCTGTTTGAGTACTCGGCCAACGATACCTATACAGTGCAGGTATGACTAGACTTGTCTTTTATTAAATTACCTTGTTATAAAAAAATTATTACTTAAAATTTATATAGGTTAGTTATTTATAACTTATAATTTAAATTATTTACGCTTTATGAATACCGGTATTAGGGGTTGATCTTATATATATAACTTAATTATTTTTGCCGTAATTAGAGTAGGGTTCATTTAGTTTTAATAATTTTTAATTTTATTTAAAATCTATCATTTGTTTATAACTCCTTAAAGTACTAGAGTTTAGATCTAATAAATCACTTCTAAATCTCTTTCTAAAGTAAATTACAAATTAAAGATTTAGAAAAATAATAATTAAAGAGTTATTTAGATTCGTGTTTAATATGTTTATCATTAATACTCAAATTATGTGCATTTTGTGGGAAAGGTGTCACCGATGAGCGCGTTTGTGGACGACTGTCACGAGTGGTTCCGGTTCTCGGGCCGAGTGCTGGGTCTGGCGCTCGTACACCAGTACCTGTTGGACGCCTTCTTCACCCGTCCCTTCTATAAAGCACTCTTACGACTGCCCTGTTCTCTGTCCGACTTGGAGTACTTGGACGCCGAGTTCCACCAAAGCCTACTCTGGCTCAAGGATAACGACATCACCGACATGTGGGAGAGTCTGGACCTCACCTTCTCGGTCATCGAGGAGATCGCCGGACAGATAGTCGAGAAGGTATGTGCCATTTGTCGCATCTTTCCATACACGCCATTATTGACTGTAATTTTGGTGATTATTAGTTAATAGTTAATGAGTTCTGCGAATAAAACTTTAATTTAAATTTAATTTATTTCATAAGTTCAGAGAAATGTGTTTTTACTTTATGAAAGTTTTTTCGTAATGTTGTTTATTGAGTGAAAAGTTTTGATATATCGTGTGAAAATATAATATTTTTCAGGATTGAGTTCATTATTATAAGGTTAATGTAATAAAAGTTTTAATGATAAATATTACTTTATTTATTATAAAGTCCAACTGTACTTAAAATTACTTTAAAATTTATAATAAGTCAAATGTACCTGTAGTTTACCGATAATTAGATTTGAAAATATAGACCGAAAATATCTTAAATCATTTACTGCTGTTTCAATAGATTAATAAGTTGTACAAAAATCCCAAATATAAGAATATAAATCTGTTTAATAGAAAAAATTAAATATTTCTTAAAATTATTATTATTTTAAAAATTATTTAATACCTCATGAACTCTCATTTTATTGATGATAAACATTTTCCAACATTCAAAGCCAATGGTATTTTTGGCACATTTTTCTAGTACTCCGATAACCTATCAATACAATAAACACATATTTAAAATATTTTAAGCAATTTGAAACATGTTTATAGTAAATAGTTTCAAACATACCTTAAGTTTATAAACAATTAGAGTGTAATTCTTAACACATGTAACCATAAGTCTGCATAATATGCCATAAGTTTTGTTTGTCTCATTGTAGACAAGTGTTGCAGAAATGCAGATAATTAGCGATAAAATTAATAACACAAATGTTATATAAATGAATACAATTTGCCAATATAGCTCTAAGTTGCCAAATAATATAATATATAAGTCAAGTGCTATTAAGTAACAAAATCCAAACCATATGATGAACAAGAATTTGCACCAAAAGATGTTTAGTTTAGTAAATACTTTGTGTTTTGAATTTATGCCGTAAACTATTCTTGGTATTTGTTTTTCAATGGTAAATCTTGTCGGGCATTTACACCAGTGTTTTAGTTTTTCATTTAATATTTTGAATTCAATTTTATAATAATGTGAAACTAATAGAAAATATAATAATAAATAGAAATATGTATTTAGTATGTAAATAGCATTCAATAGTAGAATTGGTGCCCAAATAGTGATATAAATTACTAGATAATTTACTGAACAGTTTAGCACATATATAAATATTGTAGATGAGACTACAACTAATGGAAACAATATCGTATTAAAATATTTTATGTATTTTAGTAATAATTTTGTTTTTAAATCCAATGATTGTATTGATATGTCTACTGTTTGTCTATAAATTTTATCATTAGTATTATGAATAAAATTTGTTGGCATAAAATATCTGACAAACAATATCTGTATTGACATAACTTGTAGTAGGTCAGTTAAATTCATTAGATTTATACCGGATTTGACTTTCCATTTAAAACTATAGTCACCGATAATAGCAGAATATTCTTCGCTATTTACTAATAGTGATGTGAATTGTTGTATAAATGTCATCAAATTCATAACAATTATGAAGTTTGGATTAAATAGAAATAAACGTTGTTTTGAACCACATTTTATATTTGATATGCCTGTCCGGTAAAGCACTTGATTTAAATATAGCACATTTGTTTTGAGCCGATTTTGACTTTTAATTAAATTTTGAATTGAAGTTTTAGCCATATTTCACATTACATGCATAAGACTATTTTATCAATGCTATAAATTATTTTGGTTGGAAAATAACTTTATTGGTTTTATTTTTGTTTAATATAAAAAATCGTTATATTTTCGAAATCAATGTGTTTAATGATTATAATGACAATATTAATGTCATTTCTGTTTTCAAATATTCAAAATGCTATTAAATATTTATTGGAAAGTAATTTAAATGTCATAATCTTAAAATAATATAAAATCTATTCACATGGCTATTGAGAAACTTTGAATACAATGAAAGCATACAATATATACCTATATATAAATTAATGTTAACTAACATATGGTTGTTGTATGGCATGGGGAACAGGAGCTGAAGACCGGTGGCCGTAATATAGCCGTCACTGAGCGCAACAAAAAGGAGTACATCGAGAAGATGGTGAAATGGCGTCTGGAGAGGGGTGTTGTCGACCAGACCGAGTCAATGGTCAAAGGCTTCTACGAAGTGATCGATCAGCGGTTTGTCAGCGTTTTCGACGCCCGGGAACTGGAGCTCGTGATCGCCGGCACCGCTGAGATCGATGTGTGCGACTGGAGGAAGAACACGGAGTACCGGAGCGGTTATCACGACTCCCATCCCGTTATCCAGTGGTTTTGGTCGGCGATTGACCGCAAGTTTGATAACGAACAGAGGCTACGGCTCCTACAGTTCGTCACCGGCACCTCCTCTATACCCTATGAGGGCTTCGCGGCGCTCCGGGGGTCTAACGGCCCGCGAAAGTTCTGTATCGAGAAGTGGGGCAAACCTACCAGTCTTCCTAGGTATGGGTGCTATTTGTGATTATTTATTATACGTGTACATCTGTTTTATGTACATCCCGTCCCTCTATATGTTAGTGTTTTATGTATTATTTACTAATTGCTTTATTTTTGGTTGACATACCAGAGCGCACACGTGTTTCAATCGGTTAGACCTACCGCCCTATTCCTCGTTTGATATGCTTTACGACAAACTCTTGTTGGCTGTCGAGGAGTCGTCCACTTTTGGCATCGAATAGGGAAAGGGATTTACAGTTCAAGACAATGATGACATGGGCTTCAAGACATACATACCTTAACCCACCGGCCGATTGAATAACTGTCTGTTTTCTTGGCCTAAGCATATATGGACAGACAGTTTAGGTGATAGGCCGGTGCACTCATGTATTGTGTTATATACCGTACATGACATTCGCATAATGGATAGGGATCTCAATGAGACTACAAATATTTCTATATACGACATGACATACAAGTGATGTGTGGAAATGGATGTTAAATATTAAAGTCATTTACATATTATTATTGATTAAATAAATTTATTATTAAATAAATACAAAAACTACATTAAAGTTTGTATAAAACCAAATGAATTTTAATTTAATTTTTAATATAATTTTTTTCAATTTATATATTACTTATGATTTTTGAAAATTTTACATTTAGATATATTTTGACACAATTTTGAATTTTTATATTTAATTTTAGTCTATTTTTTGTGTGTATGTGGTCCACCCCCTGGGGGAGGGCCCCCTTAGGTTTTTTCTATTGTATGTATGTGTGTGAGTGAGAGAGCACTTGTATTATATTAAATGACAATTTAGTTTATTTAGACATTTATTTTAAATGAATATTAAATTTTTCAAATGTTTTTTCAATTGTATGTAATATTTATGCCTTAAATATATGATTAAAAGATTTTTATTTATGAAATTAAAAATAAATATTTCCCATAAAATCTGTTTTGATTTATTCATGCTTATAAAATAATTACTAATTTTTAAAACTAACCTTGTTTCAATGTTCAACCATATAGTGAATTTAAATTATTTAATGAGATCCACGAGTTTCACAAATAATGTGAACACATATTATGAGGTCTGCTGTATTGCACCTATATTTTGCAGTCCATATGATTATTATCGGTTTTACCAAAATATCTAAATATGTTTTAATATGCTATATGCTAAATAATTAAAATTCGTTGAATTATTTACAAGTTATAATATTATATAATAACTTAATTTAAAAGTTTTAAAAACGTGTAGATGCACAAAGAAAAGTAATTAAGTAATTCACTATTGCAACATTAAATTGGGTAAATGATTTTATATTAAGCTACACATTATATAATTTAGATTTCATCATAATTGGTGATAATTAGCATAATAAAGATTAATTTATTATGATACAAAGTAATTTGAAAGCATTCATTAATGTTAGTCAAATTACATTCAAAGGGAAAAACTCTAACAAACTGCACATAAAAATAAAACAATATAAATATCTATAAAAAAATTCCAATATTTAATAGTTATTTATACTTATCTCTTTATACAGATATTAATACATTTTTAGAAATGTGTGGGAAATATATTAAATTTAATTTAATAAGAAATAAAACATTTATATCCCTGTACAATTTCTTAATTGATGCATTTAAAAGGTATATAAGCAACAAAAGCAGTCCAAACGTTTATCACAATAGACTGTATGTCTGAAAAATATATTTTATAAATATTTTGAAATAATATCGAAAGCTATGTCTGACTCGGATATAGTGATCAGTGGAATGAGTGGTCGGTTCCCACTGTCGGACACCACCGATGAGTTCGCGAAGAATCTGTTCGATGGCATCGATATGGTTACCGAAGGAGACTCCCATTGGCCCAAAGGTTAGCCATTTGAGTCAATCAGAGTATAGTCAATTAAATGTAAAGCTAAAATTTTAACATTATAATATAAAGTTAATTTTTAAAATATTACAGGTCATTTATTTTCCATAAAATATTTTTAGCTCATTTACAACTACGAAACATACATATATTTGATACTATTATACAATATATACTAGAAAATATAAACTAGATAATGTCAAATATACTTAAACAAATCAAAACCATGAAATATAAATTAACAAGTAATCTTTTTATGCTAATAATAATTTGATTAGATTTATACGACATGTCCGGCCGAATGGGACGTATCGTACAGTTTGACAGATTTGACGCCCAATTCTTTGGTATGACTGAGAGTATGGCCCATAAGTATAACCCTC
Organism: Oppiella nova; assembly: GCA_905397405.1. Taxonomy (NCBI): domain Eukaryota; kingdom Metazoa; phylum Arthropoda; class Arachnida; order Sarcoptiformes; family Oppiidae; genus Oppiella; species Oppiella nova. Next base: position 634 of record CAJPVJ010001417.1, on the reverse strand, counting down.
AACTGCATATGCTATTAGAGTCGACCTACGAGGCCATTGTAGACGCAGGTATATGACCTCTCATAAAATCAAATAGATAGTTTTGTAACGAATAAATTTGCACAATAGGCATAAACCCGGGTAGTCTGAGAGGCAGTAGGACTGGGGTATATTGCGGTGTCATTATGTACGCCAAGTGCGATGGGTATCAGGAGTACGCACAGCCCGACCACAGGGCCAGTCTCAACGATACGATGATGGAGGCCATCAACGGCGCCAAAGCCTTCTACGCGGCCCGTATGGCCTTTGCCTTTGACTTCAAGGGCCCGGCTATTATCGTGGACACCGCCTGTTCATCGAGTTTGAGTGCATTTGCAATGGCCGTCAATGATATGAGATTAGGTATTGTATGGTAATTACTCTGAAAAAATTTTTAATAATTATAATTTATAAATCTGACCAGGGCAAATCGATTACGCTATAGTGTGCGGCACTCACATGAACTTAGAGCCGATGATCTATCAGTTACAACAGGAGTTAGGCTTTTGTTCGCCGAGAGGTATATCCGCCGTATTGGACGAGTCGGCCGACGGTTTCGTGAAGGGAGAGGCCGTGTGTTGTGTTCTCCTACAACGCCGTAAGAGCGCCCATAGGG
>CAJPVJ010001416.1:0-16556 GCA_905397405.1 Oppiella nova | reverse complement strand
TCCAGTGGTGACCAACCGTTTCGGATGGAAAGCCTTCTGCGAGAAGTGCAACGACTGGACGACAACCCCATCGGCGACGAGTCGTTCGCAGCGTTCGCCCAAAGAGGCCAACAATGGACTCAAGAGTTCGCTGCCGACCAGCGCCTGGACTACGGGTTTGGTTTGGAGTCGGAGCCTCGGCTGCGATTGGATCAGGAGTTGGCGGACGCGAAGTGGGCCGACGAGTACTTGGCGGAGACGGAGCGCCAGTTCACACCCAACCCGTTGGACACCACTGTTGTGGCCGCCGACCAGTGGTTGGATGAGTTCCGCGCCGCCGAAGACCCGCTGAGTTTGACCGCAGAGGCGAACAAATTGATGGAATCGATTGATCCGTCGCTCAGCGAAACAGAGTTCGTTCGCTTCGTCCAAAAGATGGGAAACTCTGAGCTCTCGCTCGACAGCGCGACCACAGCTGACAACTGGTCCCAAGACTACGCACAACAGCTCAACAAACGGGCCGACAATTGGGCCCAAGAGTTGACGAATGAGTTGACGAATCAGAAGACGTCCGAAGAGGAGCGGCACGACTTGGACGACGACACGGAGTTTTGGTCCAAACTGGCGAAGGACTGGAAGGAAATTGGTTTAGTCGACGACCAGTCGTCGGCCGACAGCCAATGGGCGTCCGATTTCATGGCCGCCAAAGACGAGTATAAGTTCAACGAAGAGAATCCACTGCGAGAGCACCCGAACCCCTTCGAGGAGGGCCTTAAGAAGCTCAAGGAGGGGGACATACCGTCGGCGGTGTTGCTGTTCGAGGCGGCCGTCCAGAGGGAGCCCAACGATCCGGTTGTTTGGCAATACTTGGGGACAACTCAGGCCGAGAACGAACACGACTCGGCCGCCATCGCCGCCCTCACGAAGTGTCTGTCCCTCGAGCCCAACGACTTGAAGGCGTTGATGGCATTGGCGGTCAGCTATACGAACGAATCGATGCAAACCCAGGCGTGCAATACATTGAAGGAATGGCTCAAACGGAACCCCAAATACCAGAACCTTTTACCTCAAGAGACGCCAACCGCACAATCAAATGTCGACGCCTTTGGGTTCGGACCGCCGTATGCTATCTCTTCGATCATCACTTCGGGTCAACACAAAGAAGTAAAGGAGTTGTTTATAGCGGCCGCCCGTCAGTCGCCCACCGATGCCGACCCCGACGTCCAGTGCGGGTTAGGGGTGCTGTTCAACCTGTCGGGCGAGTACGAGCGGGCGGCCGATTGTTTTCAATCCGCACTCCAGGTGCGACCCAACGACAGTTTGCTGTGGAACCGGTTGGGCGCCACTCTCGCCAATGGCAGCCAATCCGAGGAGGCCATCAACGCATACCGGGAGGCGCTGGCCATTAGCCCCGGCTTTATTCGGTCGCGATTTAACTTAGGCATCAGTTGTATCAATTTGGGCGCCTATAGGGAAGCGGCCGAACACTTTCTCACTGTCCTCAACCTTCAGGCGGCCGGTCGCGGCCCAGTAGGCAGTCGGCCGCTCACGTCCGCCAACGTGTGGTCGACCCTACGAATGGTCATGACTTTGATGAATCGCATGGATCTGTTGCCATTCGTCGACAGCAGAGAGTTAGAGAAACTGAATAACGAATTTCAGATGACTGACCAAAACACATGACCAGTCAATGAGCATAGTTTCGCCCAATTATGTCGTTTCTGGCGCTGGTATTCAACTGTCTATTCTGATTGGTATCTGACGAGCAGTTAACTATTTTATGTTAATCTTCAATATTGTTTACTCATTATATATCTCAATAGATATCAAATAAAATTGTTTTTTAAATATTTGTTTAAATGGTGTTATTTTTATTGACCGCTATTTGTATTCTGCACTCGGAGTTGCAATTAATTTTGTTGACTATATTTGCGTCACTGAAATGTGTTATTTGTTTTGTAAGTTTGCGTTTGAATACCAATTTGTTGGCGACTAATGAATAACTAGCCATTGGTTTGTATTGTATTAACTGGTTATTCATGTCACGTATGGTTGAAATGGTTTGAACGAGACTTGTGTTAAAATTGTAAAAATGAGATCTCATTTCTTATTTAAAGAATTTATCCATTATTACTGCAAACATTGCATTTAATTGTCAAAATTTGGATTAGAAATTCATTTAAACCATAGAAACGAACTAAAAATAAAGTTTATATGAAAACTAAAACATTTGGGTATTTGTCACAATATTTAAACACTAGTCTACTACAGTACCACAATTGACATTTTTATTTTGTACCATAGGAATTTTTATATGACTGCATACAGAATGCAATTTATAACATTAAATATAGTTATAATTGTTTTCCTATATATTGCACTCATTGATACACAAAAGTCAAAATCATTGAAGTCTACAAAAAATACGAAAAACTCCAAAGTATTTCAAGAATATTCTTGAAAACTAAATATCACTAAAATATATGATAATTTCATTACAGGATGTGATCAAAAAGGAAACTCCATTTATCCAGAAGTTCTACACCAAGACATTAGGAGAGATCAGATATGACAAGACCAAGGGTCGGCTACCTCCGAAGGGAACTATACTTAACTGTATTGTCAAATGCTCGGCATTACATGGATGTCATTGCGTGCGGTAAGCATTATATTAGACATGAGTTGTAAAAATTGCAATAATATTTGATTTCAGAGTGAATGTGGAGACCAATGAATGCAATACTTTCCTATCGACTGTCGACGACCCAAATTCCGAGCGAAATCAGTCGGTGTTAGAGAAATACGTCTACTTTACTAATAACGGTGACAGAGAAGGAAATGGAGGTATCATTGAATGCTATATTTCTGTGATGAATATACTCTTGAAATGTATTTTCCGTTTGCAGTGAATCTGGCGATCGGAAAGAAAGTGACCCAAAGCTCGACATACAATCAATTCCAGGCCTCGAAGGCTATCGACAACGACAGCCGCACTGAGAGTAAGACCAGTGGCGGCAAAACAAAGCGAAAGGGTACTCTTCCGTGGCTTCAAATCGACATGAAGGAGGATCACGTCATCACCGGTGTTATGCTCCTCTCCAGCGACGGTTAGCTGTCTTTTTACAAGAATTTCATACATTTGTCAAAATACTTATAGAAATATTGCATTTTATGATACCTACTATTTTAATGATTTCCATAAGTTATATATTTTACAACTCGATTAATGACATTAATATCTCGGAATCGATAGTGGATTCGCTGCACGACTTTGAGATAAGGGTGGGAAACCGACAAATCAATAAAAGGGACAAGGACAGTCATTTCACAGACAATCCGGTTTGCTTTGGATACGATGGCAATCACTTTCTCCAGAAATCCGAGCCACGGGTCGTTAAATGCGAGGTTTTCCACGGATTTCATACTTATTTTCAATGAGTTTGAAAAGTTTAAAATAATTTTTGATTTTTCGATTCTCTATTGTCTTTTCATTGTAAAGCCGTGTCCTTTGATGGGAAAGTATGTAACGATTCAGATCGTTAACAACTGTACGGATTGTGTTAATCCCGGAGACAATTTCATAAATTTGGCTGAACTTGAAATCTACGGATATATTCCTAAATGAGTGATATTTGAATGGAAATCAAGTTCGTTATGAGTGATACCGAAAGATGTTATTTCTATTTTATAGCCCATTATATAGTAATTAAATTTGATATAATATGCAATTAAACGCTAATCTAATCAAAACAATAATAAATACATTAATTTTTTGCGCACTCTTTTAATACTCTTTATATTGTATGAGATTTTTCCCATTATTCTTAAGAATTACATGCAATTTATGTCTGAAAGTACACAAAGTATATATAATTTACTAATACACAAGAAACACAAAAATTATTAATATAAGTGCTTTTAAACTGAATTAATGTCTAGTTATGATACCTGTAATGAAATAAAATGTATTATAAATAAAAGCATAGGTTTTTGTGTGAATTATGCAAAGCAACAGATTTATTGTATCGAAAAGTGAAGAATATTGTGAAGAATATTGTGCGCCAACAGTGAGTGCTATGAATACACTGGACATCAAGACCAGCAAAGAGAAGAAAAAAGTGCAACAAAACTCTTCCGTCACTTTCAAAGAGGTCGGCAAAAACAGGTGGAAGAATGCAGAGCCCGGCCCTTCCGGACACACGAATGCCGTCTTCAGGTTTGATGAAGACTTGGATGACATTCACTTTGAATCCTTTCAACTCAAGGGATTCAAGTCTGGCAATAGGTTTCTATTTATTTCTATATTTTATATTCAAAAATGTACTATAATTTGTTGCAAATAAGTTTTGCGAACTATTCTTGAAATCATATGTTTTATGACACCATTTATCAGAGCTATCAATCAGTCCTTCATTTTATGACATTTTGGTATTTTTCTCTCATGTTTACACATTTTGAATGAAATATTATTACTACAATATTATGATAATTTAACAATTTTTAAAAATTAGCTATGATATTTATTTATTTAATTAAATTAAAAATTGCTAAAACAGGAAAATTTTGCAAAAAAAAGATATAACTTAATTTTAACATATTAATCAAAATTGACAGGTTAGTCTCAATTTTGATTGAAAAGTTTAGAAAGATTAACATAAAAGTAAAATATTTATTAACATTTTGAATTTTTAGCAGAGAATCCGGTATTACTTAAGTATATTATGACATAATATCACTAATTAGTATTTAATTTGCAACCAGGATTAGCGACACTTAAATTGAGAGTTTTTAAAGTGGATGATAACAAATTGTTATTAACAATAATCTCACATTAAAATTATGCTAAGAATTTACAACTTTTGCATTGAATTGGTATAATCTTATTTTTATAGGAAACGTATAACTATTTATTTATTTAATAAAAACAAAGTTATTTTGGCATTCCTATAAATTAAGATTAAATAATTTTTATAACATTAAAAATTTTAAATCATTATTCATTAAACCTAAATTTAAGTAAAATAATTATAAAATAAAGTTATTATTATTATTATACAATAATTGAGAATTAATTAACTTATGTGGTTTTTATTCAAATCTGAGTGAATACAGAATTAAAATCTGTATATTATTTTCAATAATGTATAATAATTTGCATAATATATTTCACATAAAGAGATATTTCTTAGAAACGACTTTTTATTTAGTGATCGCAAAATGTCTGAGGATTCCTCCAAAACGTGGGACCAATTCGTGACACTTCCTCCCGAGGAAGTGGACGACACTCTGAGCACTGAATGGAGTAACGTTTTCGTCTCATTCTTCAAAGTATTGGTCTATTTATTCACTTTCTTTTTGATCCTATTCTGTGCCACACTTTCAATGTCTGCGCTATTATTGATGACATCAATGATCAAAAACAATCAAAGAGTGATCCTTTGCACCAAAGAGTTCATCGAAGTAGGACTCAAAGGCGGCAGAAGTTATTACGCTATATATAAAGACAGTGACCCCGAAAGGATTGGTTGGATTTGGTGCCTGTTTGTAGTGATGATAGCACCGGTGTTTATTACACTCTATAATTGTGCCAAATTCTGTATATTTAAAACATACAATAAGCCAAAACTTTCAACTATTCTCATAGTAAGACTTGATTTTAAAAATTAATTATAACTTATAATTTATAATTATTTTCCATTCAACTTATCAATAGGTGTTTATAACAGAAACTTTATATACAATTGGTTTAGTTTTGTTAATAATCATGATCTTACCAAATATGGACTCCAGTAGAGGTCCAATGTTATCGCATTCAATATCATTAATGCCCGCAATTCTGGCACTTATTTCTCGATTCTACAAAGAGATTAACGAAAATAAAAAGATTTTGTTATCAATTGATTTGGTGTCAACAATCATACAAATACTTTGCTTAATTGGTTGGACAACACTCGCCTACTATGAAGAGAATCGGTATTTCTGGGCCTTTCCTTTCGTTTTGTTATTCTTATCGATCGGTTGTTGGGATAATTATCTCAATATTAATAAATGGAAACATTTGAACACTTTCTTGAGATATTTGTGCGAAATTAAGAAAGACCTCAACACCAGTCGTTACTACACGTACTTATGGATATCCATTTGGAAAATTATCCTAATATTTGTGACAATTGTAATATATTTTGCAATAATTGACTTGATAAATGATACAAACGTAGCTAAAAATATGTTCACTGACTTTACAAAAGCATTTTCTGAGCACCCAATTAATGTAACACGAGTTGAATCAACGGTTTCTAAGGAGGAATTACCACGAATTCCGTCAAAAACATTGGTATATTTATGGGTGATGATGATCCAGATCGGCTCAACATTTATATGCTATGTATTGGCAAAATTTATCTGCAAAATACAGATCCAAATATTCAGTTTCACTTTTCCGCTAACAATAGTCAGTCCAATGATTATAGTGTTAATCAATGTCTTGTGTCGTTTGCATCTGAGATACAAAGACGACTGTCGGCTCACAGAAGCCTTGAGACTGGACTATATCTTCTGGCACTCGACGCTTGACCTCAACGATGACCTCAAACCTATTAATTACGGCGAATCCGCCGTTTGGTTCTGCAGTTTATTGTCGCAAATATGGATAACTCTACACATTTGGGAACCCACTTCTGAACGTTTAGCCAAATTTGAGAACCTCTTCTCAAAGCCTGAGTACAGCTGTGTTTTCGTCGATCAGTCGCTGATTTTGAACCGAAAAATTGAGACCAAAGGCGAAGTGAATGTAAGGAAACTGAGTTCACAAGAGAAGGAGAAACTGAATGAGGAGACGGTGCGGATCTATATGTGCGCCACGATGTGGCACGAGAGCCACGAGGAGATGATACAAATGCTGAAGTCGGTGCTTCGGATGGATGTCGATCAGAGTGCCCGACGACAGGCCATGAAGTGGTTGAACGCCAAGTCTACCGACTATTACGAAATCGAGAGTATTTTACACTGAATTTGCAAACTTTTATAAACTTTATAACATTTTTTGAAATTTTGTTTCAAAGTTCATATTCTGTTTGACGACGCGTTTGTCGATAAGACCTCTTCAGTGAACGGACAGACAATCACCGAAAGAGTTGTCAATCAGTTTGTGAAGCAATTTACGGAAGTGATTGATGAGGCGGCCAGTCATGTTCACGAATGCAATATCCGGCTGAAAACACCGACACTTACGCCCACACCATATGGGGGACAACTTGTTTGGACACTTCCCGGTCTTAATAAACTATTTGTTCATTTGAAGGATAAAAATCTGATTCGACATAAGAAGCGCTGGAGTCAGGTCTGGGATCAGATATATGTTTCATATTTAATAATATATTAATCAATGTATTATTGATAACGTAATGACAGGTGATGTATATGTATTACCTGTTGGGCTACAGAATGAAGGACATGGACGACGAGAAACGCGACAAAATAGCAGAGAATTCATTCATTTTAGCACTCGATGGGGACATTAACTTCAGACCTAAAGCCGTCAGACTTTTAGTCGATTTAATGATTAAACACAAGAATTTGGGCGCCGCCTGCGGGCGCATACACCCCATTGGCGGCGGACCTATGGTCTGGTACCAGGTCTGTTACTTAACCCATGATACAACTATTTGATGTATTATTTAATAAATATATCATTGAATCTATTGGTCAGAAATTTGAGTACGCGATCGGCCATTGGCTACAAAAGGCGACTGAACACGCATTTGGGTGCGTATTGTGTAGTCCCGGGTGTTTCTCGCTATTTCGGGCCAAAGCCTTGATGTCCGTCAACGTTATGAACAAATACACGTCTATAGCCTCGGAGGCCGTCCAATATGTGCAGTACGATCAGGGAGAGGACCGGTGGCTCTGCACTCTCCTCTTACAACAAGTTTGTATAAATGTTGTCATTAACTGAAACTTTCTACAATTCATTCCTACCTTACCTCCAGGGCTGGCGTATTGAATACTGTGCCGCATCCGACTCTTACACTCACGCACCCGAAGAATTTGGCGAATTCTATACACAGAGGCGTCGGTGGGCGCCGTCAACCCTCTTCAACATATGGGACTTATTGGCCGAATCCAAACGGACTGTTCGCGTAAATGACAACATCTCCCGGCTGTATATTATATACCAATTCGCACTCATGGTCGGCACTGTATTCGGTCCGGGCACCATATTCTTGATGATTGTGGGCGCCATGAATACCACACTTGGATTACCCAGTTATTTGTGTCTACTTATTAGCGGTCTTCCAATACTTGTATTCATTTTCGTATGTTTTTGGACCAAAAGTGATACACAAATCAAAGTTGCGATTGTCTTGAGCATCGCCTATGCGTTACTCATGTTAGCCGTAATCGTGAGCACTATTATAGAGATAGTTGAGGACGGCTTATATCAACCGTCGGCCATATTCTTCATCAGTCTGTGTCTCAGTTTCTTAGTGGCGGCCATCTTACATCCCACGGAATTCCTATGTTATCTACCGTTCCCTCTATACATGTTGTGTATTCCCTCAATGTATCTCTTATTGACCATCTATTCAATGACAAACTTAAATGTGGTTTCGTGGGGCACACGGGAGGTGTTGGTGACGTCCGACGCACCGCAACCGCCACCAAAGCCGGCTGAAGACAAAAACGATTTCATGAAGTATTTTAATGTTAAGAATTTATTTCCAAGTAAAGCAAACTCAAGACTTATTAGTTGTATGTGTTGTTCAACCGCTGATCCCAATGAGGATAAGGAGATATTGAAGGAGATCACAGAAATTAAGCACCAAATCACTGATTTTAAGACATCTCTACGATCGCCTGATTCTGTGAAATTTAATCCCATATTCAATGACAATATCACGAGTCCTATAACTCCGTTGAATCGCACCACAAGTTCACGACTTCCGGACATCGATGAGAATGAGGACGAAGAAGATGAAGACCATTATCTCAGAAGATATCCGTCCGGAAGGGCTGATCTGCGAAAATACGACTCAATGGCCACTGATGTCACTGTCTTGACGATGAGTGAAGACAACTTCGATAGCTTTGATAACATCCAGAAGCCGGTCTGGAGTACAGACCAATGCTTTCAATACTTTTCTGAACAAGAATTGGATGAAAACGAGTCGATATTCTGGAGAGAATTCATTGACTCTTATCTCTTACCACTCGATAGCGATCCCAAACACGAGGAGAAAGTGAAGTTTGATTTGATTGAACTCAGAAACAAAATCACCTCAGCTTTCGGTCTATTGAACGCATTATTTATTTTATTGGTGTTATTGCTTCAAATGCACCAGGATGTTTTTGAATTCCGCATAGAATTAGGAAATAATGGTATTTATTAACAATGCAAACCTTTTTTGATTAGAAAAATTCAAACATTTCTATATTTTAAATGACTAGATGTGATCCGGATAGACGTGATCGGGTTCAGTTTAGTCATATTTTTCGGGATTATACTCGTCATACAATTCGTGGGAATGCTTTTCCATCGGTTCAACACATTCTCACTCTTACTATCAGTGACTGAACTGAAAGTCTTTAGACCGGCGATGGAGTTGACGAACGCCGAGCAAGTGATCAGTGAAAATGCGGTCAATATTGTGTAATGCTTTTCCATCGGTTCAACACATTCTCACTCTTACTATCAGTGACTGAACTGAAAGTCTTCAGACCGGCGATGGAGTTGACGAACGCCGAGCAAGTGATCAGTGAAAATGCGGTCAATATTGTGAAACAGTTGCAGAAACTCAACAGTAATGACGACAACCAGAAGGTTAAGAGGACTTTGACGCCCATCCGGCCGGAGACCCAACACATCGTCAAACGTGCGCCCAATCGGCCAGAGTTTGTTGAACTGGAGGACGCCTTCCTCAACAGATGTCTGAGTCTTAAAGACAATTTAGACAGTAATCCAGACATTCATTCATTTCTTCAGCTATCAGTGATTAATGTTTTCATTGTTTTCATAGACGAAGAAATACTCCCGGAATCCAAACTTTCGAGAGGCGGCCGAAAGAGTACTGTTAGGGGAAGGGATGTGAGAAAAAGCATATACAACAGTGTCCAGGGTACTATTAGGCGCAAAACAGTTGTATCGCATTCGTAGTATCACTTAAATATATAATAAATTTATCATCTGTATTAATTTTGTTAATAAATGTTGAGTTAATCACAATTACAACTGTATATTACAAATACAAATCACATTATAATTAAACAAACTTTAAAACCCAAATAAAAGTCAAACGAAAAGTTTCAAAGTTTCAAACAAAACGTTTTCTATGGAAACCATCTCTGCTGTCAAACCACAGATCAATTGAAGTGATAATTGGCATCAAAACTGATAACTAAGACCACAATCGATGGCACGAGATATGATGGACTGACACTCGTGGACAGTTGTCTCTTATATTAATAGATACGACTCCTGAGGAAAGTGTAAGTCGTTTGAATGAATGATAAAATTTTGTCTTTTCTATAAGAATTGATAAGTTTTATAAAGTTTTATAAGTTATATGTTTAGACTTAGTTATGATTGAAATTTATACAATGATTACATCAAATAATTGATAATACATTAAACGACTATTTGATGTGTATTTATAAACACCTGAAACTAGTGGTCAACTCTACGACCGACTGTATGTGCGCTACGTTTTCACAGATTTCTCATTCAATTGAAAGCAACGACTGAATGAATGACTCAAAAGTGACACAACTTTTTGAACTGTAATTCAGACTCAAAGTGAACTGACGTTTGAGTGAATCGTCGCTTTGTTTGACTCAACACTTGACACCATCTGATTGTCTGATTATCTCCTCCACAGCAATGGCCACTATGTATGCGGACCACGGACTCAACCTCAAGACGTGTCCATACAATGCCAGCCATAGAGTGAAAGCGAGTAAATACCAGAAACACATCACTGAATGCGCCAAACAGTACCCCAACAGCGGTCTCGTCGACTGTCCCTTCAATGCCAACCATCGCATACCGGCCCACGAGTTGGCTCAGCACCAGATCCAGTGCCCGGACAACGCGGCCACCATTCGCGGTGTCTTCGAGCGAGCGGTGACTAAACAACGGGACGTATTGGTGGCCGACGGCACGCAAGTGAAGCCCCAGTGGATGACTGAAGACGAGTGGTCTGACGAGTACGCCGTCAAGACGGAGGAGGGCTCGCACGCGAAGGTCAGCGCCGGTGACAACAACTATCAGCACCTCGTAAAGGATAACATGACGGCCGAAGAGGTGTTTGACTTGCGGTTCGGCGCAAAGGCCGGCCAAACGGGGATGGGTTTCATGGGTTGGGACGCACTGCTGCTGCAGAAGATGTCGTGGGAAGAGCGCCGCAAATACCAGATTATGTGCGTCGATAGGATCAAGCGGTTGAAGAGCGATGGCGCCGAAGAGGAGGCGCCGGAGGAGCCGACGGAGGCGTTGGACGCGAACGCGAATGTCGTGCCACAGAAGCCGGTGACTAAATTGGAGGATAGCTTTCGGGTACCAAAAGGTATGCCGTTTGCTGTGCGAAGACCTGTTGAAGACCCGGATGAGAGTCCGGCGAAGAGGGCGGGTGTTGGCAGAGGACGCCTCTCCGCAAACATTAGGGCTAATATGAAATGAATTTGGTTTGGGTTTGGGTTTGGGTTTAAACCTATTTCCCGATTCACCACTAATTCACGAAAATATTTCTATTAACTATAATTTGAAACAAATTTTAAATATAATATTATAATAACTATTCAAATATAATATGATTTGTAAACACATATTTGAGTTAAATGTCATTAATCTTAAAATTGTCTTAAGTTTAAGTAATTAATTTTCATTTAATATAAATTATAATTATTATACTATCGGTTATAGTATTTCATACAATCTATAATTGAATACCGTACACATTTTGTAATTTAGAAATTTGTTATTTGATAATAAATGATAATAATATAAAATTTTTCACAATATTTAGAAAGATTTAAACAATAAGTGAAGCCTTTATTGAATGAGATATTGAATGTCATGTCAGAAGATACTGTCGCGGGAATCGATAAGATTTGTGTGATATCTGGACGATTGGGGCTCCACTTTGATGGCTCTCAACAGATTAAAAGCCACAACCGTTGAGAATAAAGTGATTGAAGTGATGACCCAATAATAGAGCAGATAATTGACATAATTATTAAATCCGAGCGCAAGTATAGCTGTGATTATGACACAGAATATGTCATAAATAGCTAACAAACAGATGTTTAGGCGGAAAGCGCCGATGATTCCGACGGCTGCCATACATACAGCCATCATAACAGTGGTGATGAGGACTGACTTCTTGGTGTGAAGCGATGCTAACAACTCATTGATAGGCATTTGGGAATTCTTGAGAAGTTTCTGACGGTTCACCTCATCTTCCTCTTCGCGAAGTTGTCTCCAAATACACCGAAAGGCATAACACGACACTCCGATCACACATATGTTGATCACTATTAGAATCCATTTACTGATCCTAATCGACAATTTCTTCTCAAAACATTTATTTATAGCGTATTTTGAGTGGATTTGAATGGACTCTAGCACTGGTCTCATATGAAGTTTATCCATATTTTTATGTCAATTACAATGCATTTGTTATTTGAAATTAAAAGTAATTGTGTTCAAGTCTATACAGTATCTCATTGTATAGTTATAACCAATTATGCAGAAAAACGTTTTCAGTGTAATGTTTAAATTACCATAGTAGATAATTTATAGGCAATTGTATTTAACTTATTATTCTGTAATTGATTTGCAATCAGAATAACGTGAGAATGAATATGTCATTGAAATATTTGTTAATTATAAGGGTAGTCAACAATTTCTATGGATCAGAAATTCATTGAATTAACTAACCATTTAGAAATACAGTATTGTAATAACAGTCGTGATCCACATAAATTCTTGAATACCCTTATATATTTTTAATAACATTATTTGAAATCACTTTATTTACTTGTAGTCTTATATAACTATGAAACTAATAAACCTACTGAATCTAATCAAGAATATTCATGACTATTCTATTATACCAATCAATTTGACGAAATATTATTTATTTAATGATTAATAGAAAACATATAAAATTTTTATAAAGATAATTTTATATCAAACTATCAGTGGTATTCATAAACAATTTGGATTTTAATCTGAGCTGGACCTTACATTACATGTTAGCCTACTTAACTAATCTCATTTCACAAAACCATCTTAACTCTTTATTTGAACAATATCTTAAATTCAGTCCGATGTGAGCCCATACACTTTCATAGGGGAAGCCTACTTACAGGGATAAGTTTGATCGGTATGAGTACTTATCTTAATTAAATTTTTAAGATTTAGACATTGTTTTAAGGTACAGCTCAGATTAAATGCGTTTCATAAACGAGCTGGGCAATTACTTAAAATGTGAGACTCAGCTAAGACTTAAGTCGACACTATGAATACCACTGTATATATTCAATTTTACACAATAATTATATTTAATAATGGCTTAACGACTAGACTTTATTTGCAAACAAATTTAATAATAATCATTAAATAAATAATTGAATATAAATAGACATTATTTAATATAGAAATAGTTATCTAATATTAACAATATTATCTATTTAAATGACTTAAGTCTATATTTAACTAGCCTACAATTGGTAGAAACTGAATAAACAAAAAGTTTGCTTCAAATAAAAAGCCATTGAAATAACATTACTGTACTAAAGGTACTGTACATTGCTGAAACATCTTTAGGTTAAGCAAAGGGTATTTGAGAACAAGTTTTGCCAAAAATCGGTCACTTTTTGCAGAGCATAACTGGTAGACATAGACTACTATACGATGGTTGACCCAAATTATAATAACATTTTTTTCGTTCATTTTATGCCATTTTATATTTGATTGTCCTAGGAGTGAACAAATAGTTTAAGCAAATTGTCTCTAAAACTATGTCCGAAAGTTTAAAAGTATTTGGAAAATACCTAAACACTGGTGGTCTGTATCCGTGCAATGTCTTCACGAGTCTGGTTTTGGAGTCTCCGGAACAGGTGCTCACATGCATTGGCGAAGTGGATGGAAGTGTGTCTCTTCAGGAACGGGTGCTCTGCAACTGTTACGCGCAGACAGCCATAGACTGTGACTGTTTGCCGATGCCTTTACTCAATCATTTCGTTTACATAATCTCCTCGTTTGGCAAACACTTTGATTTAGTCAAACAAATCATTGACGCCTTCATTGAGAAGGGGTGTGATGTGAACGCTCTCGACTCAGACATCGGATCAGTTCTTCATTCAGTTATTTGCTGTATTGATAACGACATTAAACTCAATGCCAACGAAAGGGAATCCGAGCTCTCCCTCCGGTGTTTGGATTATTTGCTTTCACTTAACTTATGTGATCTCGACTTAGATGTCGGTTACGAGCGCTTGTGTACCGCCAGGGGAACACCACTGGCGTTGGCTGTCGAACGGGAACTGGTGGTAGTCGTCAGGAAACTCATAGGAGTCGGCGTTTCTGTTACTAAAACAACACTAAATCACTGCTCAATACCAGAGGAATTGAATGAGAAGTCAATAGAGATCTTCAATATGCTCTCTGAACTCAATTGTCGTCTCAATACAAATAGCACTCGACATCACGACAAACAACACAATCGACTCAAATATGATGAATGGATTGAAAGCAAAGCGAGACTTCCTTTAAAACTCAAAAGTTTGGCCCGAATTGTGATAAGGAATTCACTTAACATTAAACTCAATGATCAGAATTTGATTAAATTCCTATCACTTCCCAAATCACTTGTCATTTACTTGAAGTTTGAAGACTATATTAATTGTGAACCTATTTCTACCAATCATTAAATTAATTTTCTATTTTTATGCAGAATTCTGTATTCATTTGAAATATTTTAAAACTAAAATTCAATAAATTAATCAATAAATGAACTTATATTTTGATTTGTAACAAAAATACTGTTTTTATTTTTCAATGATCATTCAACTGAATTAAACATAAAGTCATAAATTGAACATTTAGTCATTATACTATGATTCAAAACTTATTGCAAAAAACAATGAAAAAATAATTATTTGGTAATAGAGACAAACATAATTGGCAGCAAACTTATAAAAAAAACTAATGAAAAAATCACATTATATTTTAAACAATAATTCAAAATTATTTGTTCTGATTGTGGAAATAAACTAAAAAAGTAATTGTGATTAAAATATAATACAAATGATTAGAGATATTCAATGGATTGACATTTTGTAATAGAAATGATTAATACAATCCGAAAGGTCTGGTCAGACGATCTCACAGATGAGACAATTAATGCATGGATTGATTGAGAAATTGAAAAAATTCAAAAAATGTATTAAAGACTGAAATATATTGAAAACTTGAGAAAATACAGAATCAATTGAAAGCAATGAATGACTACTACTCGTCTTCGGCGACACTAATGGCCGGGCATCTGAACGAACTGCAGCCCAAGAACTTACTGCATCCGGGGCCCACTCCAGCGGTTCCCACGATTCGGATGAATGAGACGGGAGTCTTACCAAACTTCAAGATCTGTAAACCTTTGCCGGGAGTGTCAGTCTTGTCGACAATGCGTTCCCAACTCTTCTCGTCGGCCGACACCTCCACATAGAATCGGTACGAATCCTTGTCGTCCTTGTGGTAGATCTTGAACTCCATCGACTCCAAGACGTACGGCTGAGCCAACTGTATGTTAAACGCATTCTTCTTGAGATCATCGCCAAAGTTGCGGACAGGGATGATCGGTACGAATCCTTGTCGTCCTTGTGGTAGATCTTGAACTCCATCGACTCCAAGACGTACGGCTGAGCCAACTGTATGTTAAACGCATTCTTCTTGAGATCATCGCCAAAGTTGCGGACAGGGATGAAGTAGGCGTAGCGTTGGGTCGAATGCAACAGATATAAGTCGTGTCTATTGATGGGATAACTGGACGCAAAACAAGACAACGATTAACAACTCAATCGACACATCATTTCGATCGCAAAATGAATACCGAATTCTTGTGCCGCAGTCGAGGTTCGCGATGTCTTCAGTGGGAACAGTGAAGCCATTGTCGTGTTTGGGCGGGTTGTGAGTGAAGCCGCAGTCAAATGAGTCGATGATAATGTCCGCAACCTTGCCGTCAGTGCGAGTGCCGATCACTTTGATAAACTTGACTGAAATGGTGTCGAAGTAGACCGACTGCCACGAGCGGCACACGTACTTCGAATAGTCCGCGACTTTAGTCCACTTCTCGTTGTCGATGGAGCCCTCGATGAAGTAACTGTACTCTCCTTTGCCTGATATGAGTTCCGATAGCCGGAGCTTAATGTGATTGATCTCATAGGCTTCGGCGAGTTCAATGGAATAGTAGTATCCAATGGCGTCCGTCTCGTGCTTCATGGTCTTGATGGTGAACTTCGGCGTGAACTCAATCGCCTCCATCTTAATGGCCTCCGTATTGGTCGACGAGTCCAACGAC
>CAJPVJ010001415.1:0-16565 GCA_905397405.1 Oppiella nova | reverse complement strand
TCGATGAATTACTTTTTAATATTAAATTTATTTTAAGTTTATATTTGCACGATTTAAATATATTAATGTACGTACAGACCCCGCGCGTACGTACTTATTGAATGAGCCCTAACTTAATGATAAAATACTATATTTGAGAAAACCAAAATATTTTGCAGATATAAATCGCAAACATTATCTAGTTCACGGCAATCGATAAATACTTTTTTCAAAATAATTCTCACACTAAATAAAAAATATTCAAAAAAATGTTTTAAAAATATTTTATTACTTCATATTTTGATTATTTAATTAGCATAATAATATTATTTTAATTTAATAATTTAAAACTATATTTAAAAATATTATCAAACCTTTTACACATAAAAATGTTTAGAATAATAGCAGTACATTGGACTGTAGTTTATTTGAAAAAATTTTCAAATAAAATTATATATTTTATTCAATTAATATGATTTAAAAATAAAACTTAAAATTCATTTATACAACTCCTAAATAAATCTAAAATAAATAAAATAATTAGCACTCGCAATTAACACATATTAATAAACTAGGTAGTTATTCATCGGAAACAAATGATAATAATAGAAACCAATGGGAGGTGCGGACAGGTGTTGAATAAAATAATGAATTTTAAAGCGATAATAACAAACATATGAAGCTCACCATGCTATAACGATTTAAGTATTTTTCAATGTCAATTATTGCTGGTAGTTAAATAAAACTTAAACAGCGGATTTATTTTACCATTATATATTTTTATTTATTAAATAATCATATTTTTAATTCAATATTAATGTTAAATAAACATTTATAATATAAAATTAAATAAAAGTATTATTTTTACTCACAATTGGATAATCAGATAGTTTGAAAATAATATTGGACGGCCTATTTTGGAATTTCTATGTCAATGGTACATGATCAGTAAAATTGTAATAATAGTTAATTATTTACTATTTCATTTGTATTTAAAAATATTTTTATTAACTATACACAGTATTACATAATAAATTAATAAATGATAAATTTTTTTAATTAAAAATAATTAGTACCTATATATATATAGTTCGATATAAATGACAATAAAAACACGACATAACAATCTCAAAGTAAACTTATAATCAATAAATAATTCATCCCGGTGATCAACACGTACTGAAAAAACTCGTAGTTATTCATCGGAAACAAATCATAACAATAGAAACCAATAGGAGGTCCGGACAGGTGTTCAATAAAATAGTGAATTTTCAACCGATAATAAACAGGCATTTGATTGGCCTTGCTCAAATACCTATACAGTAATGACTGTGACTTTTGGGTGGACTTAGTTATCATTGCACTCAATATATTCATCATAACTGTAGCCGAAAAACATAGGACTATAAGAAATACACAGAATATTCTCATATATAGGTTGGACTGCCGGTGATGGACGGCATAAAGTCCTATTTGAAACCCGGGTGTTGTTACATAATAAATGATAAAGGTGGTATATCGGAAAAAGTCGTGGTTCAAGCCATGTACATAGACTTCCCATACGTTGAATTCGTGTATTATATTCATAAGCTTATCATGGTCAACATTATGTGATTTAAGTGCTAGCTCAAATTTTGAATTGATCTCGTTGAATTTCAGTATCACATACAGAGATACACCGAAGTATAAGCTAAACCCGACCCATAGTATGCAATAGTTTTGTATAATATATAGTTGCTGTATGATTACCCCGGTTATAAGACTGATTACCGGTATATTAGATGTTTTATCCAGGTTTAAAAATATAGTGGCAAACACCCATAGTAATGTGGTTGCAATTATTGTAAACAGTATTAACTCGTGTAACACATACTTGGTAAAGAATTTACTTTTTGAGTTTAGCCTGATAGTATTATTTTTATTAAGTGGGTATTTAATTGTTTGTGTTTTGACCCTGTTGAATAATAAAAGCAAACTTGAACCACTCATATACTCTTGGTATTGTGTGACACAGCCGATGAAAAATATGCCCAGGGATAATATAGCTAGTATTGAATCCGTTAACATAGGGTTTGTCAACACCACTGTCCAGTCGTACATTAGATCCCGAATCCATTGCTATGAATATTATAATTTGAGCAAGCTATATATTTTGTTGACGCACATAAATAAGTAAACTTATAAAAACCTTATTAATTAGCGCGCACAGTCCAAATCTGATACAATTGAGCAAGCACATTAAACGGCAAAATAAAAATAATAAGACTCTCCATTTGTTAAAATGACCTAGATGTTTACAATAATTATTTTAATTTAAGATTAATATCATATAAATAAATACCTGTTAGGGCTGTCCCACAATCTCGGCAAATGAGACCTAAATAATAATATTGAATTTTCTCGACCCGGCTGATAGAGTCAACAACATCATTTAACGCCTTGTTATATGTACTGGTTAATTTATGTCCATTTGTAACAAAGTCAATTACTTTTATTTTTAATTTCATATTGTTACTCTGACTTGAATCACCTGTAACCGTTATATTATCCATGTAGATTATATAAATATGCAGAATAAATTTTTATTTACGCTATTAATACAATTTAAGTAGTAGTACAAATTGGTGATTTATATTAGTAATATTCAATATTTTATAGATTTTATGAAATAACATTATTATTAGTATTTATAATGACATGTCAAGTGATTTATTGAGTCTATATGACATTCAAACTAAAATATATTTATAAAAATCAATACATCTGATGAAATATTTCAAATCCAGTATTATGGATTTTTATAGTTAAGCCCTTTATTTAAGTTTTATATATTGGTTATAATTTCTAAGGGGCTTAACTATAAAAATCCATAATACTGGGTTTGAAATATTTCATCAGACATATTATTGTAACTATAATATACAATTACATGACATAAAGTAACTTTAACAATGTAAGCTTTGGTGTTTATAGTTGGTGATCGCTTAAACTCCAGTAGTCTATGATACTGGTCTTATTTTACTTATGATTTTATTTTTTAAGCAATTTATTATTAGATATGAATATAGTTTTAATGCAAGTTTATTTTATTCAACATTTAACTTTGATACTAATACATTGGGCATTTATTACAACATAATATATATAACATTATATAACTTAATCCTAATTATAGGCCCACATCACATACCAGTCCTTTTATTGCACAATGCTGAGTTATTTATATGGCCTACTATTTCGCCTGGCTATATGGCCTGGTAGAATTTACTGCCATTATATTACATAAACTTAAAAAACACTACAATATTATAAATAATTTTAGAAATTTGTTTTTATTAAATAAAACACACAGAATAGAGCCTTTCAATATGTACGTACGCGCGGGGTCTGTACGTACATTAATATATTTAAATCGTGCAAATATAAACTTAAAATAAATTTAATATTAAAAAGTAATTCATCGAGGCAATCATGACGTACTGATAAAACTCGTAATTATTCATCGGAAACAAATCATAACAATAGAAACAAATGGGTGGTCCGGATAGGTGTTCAATAAAATCCAGAATTTTCAACCGATAATAAACGGACATTCGATTGCCCTTGCTCATATAGCTATAAAATAAGGGCAGCGACTTTCGGGCAGATTTAGCTATCTTAGCGCTCATCATGTTCATCATAACTGTGGCCGAAAAGCATATAATGGCAATAAAAGCAAATGCTACCCTTCCCATTTGTGTTGAATCTTTATGGTGCAGCCCATACAGTGCTATTTGAAAACCCGGGGTCGTTATGTAATAGATGATGAAGGTTATATATCTGAAAAAGTCGTAATTTGCGTTGTGCATGAACTTCCCGTAGCAATTGAACTCGCTCATTATATTTATAATAGGATTATGATTTGTACCCCGGTGAGTTTGTAAATATGTCAGCGCGTTTCGAAATTTGTCGTAAATCTCGTTGAACTTGATCACCATATAAACAGACCATGCGAAATATATACAAAATCCAACCCATAGTATGCCAAATGTTTGCATCAGGTACAAATGTTGGGTAATTACGCCTAGTACTAGGCTAATTAATGGCGTACTCGCGATGTCACCCAGGTATAGTTTGATTGTGCCGTATACCCAGGTCACGGTTAGAGCCAATATAGACAATATGATTAACGCGTGCAACACATATCTTTAAAAAATCTTGTTTTCGCGCTCACCCGGATCGTGTTGTTCTAATTAACCGGGTATTTCATTGTATTAGTTTTAACCTGGTGAATAAATAGTAGGACACCCGATGGGTTTGGCCGTAGTTCCTGGTATTGGGTGACACATCCGATACAGAATATACCGAATGTTAATATAGTGAGTATGGAATCCGTTAGTACCGGCTTGGTCAATGCAACCGTCATATCGTACATTATATCCCGGATCCATTGCTACAAATCAATGGTTAAAATTATAAATTAATTCGTCTATTTTAATAGTTAAGTATATTATAAATACCTGATTAATTATGGCACAAAGCCCAAATCTAATACAACTTATCAAGCACGCAAATCGGGCTACTATAATCAATACGATTCTCCGTGTTTCAAATTGACCTTGTGTGTGAATTAATAAATCTTACAATTAAGCATAGACATTTAAACATTATACCTGTTAAAGCCTTTTCAGTCTCTGGCAATAAGCATAAAATAATAAGTTTGTATTTTTTCAACACGAGTAATAGAGTCTGCTATATCATCCAATGCTCTTTGATATGATCCTGCTAATTTACGCCTATTGACCGCATTATGTGTTAATTTAGTTTTAATTTTACTAATATGAATGACAGACTTATGCTCCATGTTAACTGAATATTTAGTAAATCATATAAAACATATAAATCATAGTGTGTTGACTAAATTATAAGGTATCCTTATATTATGAAATAACGATTAGAAATGACTTATTGGAAAGTAATTAGGCATTAATATCATAAACATTCAATAAATCAATATTTTAAAGATCATTAATATATCAAATAATAAACTATTTTTTAAAAATGATAATATTTTGCAGATGTACATCGCACACATGACCTAGTTCAATGAAATCGATTAATTCTTATTTGTGAAGAATTTCTCACCATCAATCACAAACATTATGAAAGTACTGTTTAAAATAGTTTATTTATTTTAAATTTCAATATTGCGAATGACAGACTTATGATCCATGTCATCTGAAAATGTAGTTTATCATAGTTACAGTATAAAATGTTGAATAAATTATGAGGTGGCTATAAATTATACAATAACGATAAAGGTGTCTTATTAGAACCTAATTAACTTTTAGTATCATATGAATCTATACATCGTAAAAGCAGTTATCTCGGTAAAGTATGCTTAATTGCAATGCTCTCTAAAAATACAATGTTTAATAGTAATTAAATTGTCAACACTATATTTAACTTAATTTCAAAATTTTTGTATGTTAAAATATAAAATAGAAAATCGTTAATCTTTTGTAATAATACTTTAAAATAATTAATTTACTATTAAACCTAACATTTTGAGAGAGCATTGCGAGTAAGCATTCATTACTGCGATAAGTGCTCTTACGATGAATAGATTCATATTATATATCTATACATTCAATAAATCAATATTTAAAAGATCATTATCATATTACTTCAAAAAATAGACTATATTTTTGAAAACTAAAAAATTTACAGATATTATTTGCAAACATGTCCTAGTGCAATGCGATCGATAAATACTTATTTTTAAAAATGGCTCACATTATATCAAAAACATGTTTCGACATTGACTTCGTGCGAGAATTAATAAATATGACTTCAAACCATGGTCATTCAAACTTGATAACTGTTCAAGTTTTCAGTCTCTGGTGTTGTTTTCAAAACAAGTTTTAATTTATTATACATTTAACATTAATACAGTACTACAGTACTAATACATTGAGCATTTTTTACGACATAGCATTCATAACATTATATGAAAGCTTTGGGTGACAGCCACTGGCAACCAGTGGTCACTCAAAATCACACAAACAATGCAATTAAAACTAATACTTTTAATTGCATACAATGAATGAGTTAACGATTGAAAGGAAACGGAAAGGGAGGGGAAAGGGAAGGCAAACGAGTATCACTATAGTGGCGACGGCTGTTATCCGTCAACTTTATTTGCAAACTATGATCTCTCAAATTCAAATGTACTTGGTATTGAACTATAAGTAATGAATTAATCAATATTAATACACTTATAATATACGTTGATTATAGTTCAGTACCAAGATTTTGAATTTTGAGAGATCATAGTTTCAAATAAAGATTTTATATAACTTATGCTGATTGTAGGCCTACCTCACATACCAGTCCCATTATTGCCACCCTTTAAAATATGAAAATTCATTCTGGCAAGTAATGTAACAAATAGCTAATAGTGATACTAATTACTGGATTATATTACATAAACTTTTTTTAAAACATTAACATGCTAAAATATTAGCAAAATCTTAGGAATTTATTTTATTTAAAAAATAACACAAATGTCTTATGTATGCCAATTGTAAAATATCAATTAATTAAAATATCACAAATTGAACAAAGGCAAACTTAAATATTTTTAAATTACAGTGCAAGCACAATCTTAAAATAAATTTAATATTAAAAAGTAATTCATCGAGGCAATCATGATGTATTAATAAACCTCGTAATTATTCATCGAAAACAAATCATAACAATAGACACAAATGGGTGGTCCGGACAGGTGTTCAATAAAATCGTAAATATTCAACCGATAATATGCGGATATTCGATTGCCCTTGCTCATATAGCTATAGAATAAGGGCAGTCGTAAGTTTTAAGTCAATGCGTAAAATGTATATACTTGTACATGTATATAAATGTACGCATTTACTGTATATAATACTTTTAATAAATTTTTATTAAGCTTTTATAATGAACAAGCACAATGATTACAGGGAAATTTTTAAAATATTAATAAATGTTTGTTTACAAATAATATAAAATAATATGAAATACAGTAAATGCTATTTTCCAAAAAGTCTCATTTTGTTATATGTCTACACACATAAATCATATAGTGTTGACTAAATTATAATAATAATAATCAACTTGATTAAGAACTTGTCTTAAATGATACAAAACTATCTGATATGTTTGGGTAGATTATTGAATAGTTTGATACAATTATCAATATTTGCTTTTCACATCAAGCTAAACGTATTTTAGGTATTTTACAAAACAAACCATTTCGTGAATGTTCATCAAATTCAATCTCATCACCATTTGTTTGTAACTTTAAATAAGTCAGCTTTATATTATTAAATAACAATGAGAAATGATTAATTGAAACATAATTATGCTTTATCATAAACATTCAATAAAACAATATTTTTAAAAATCATTATCATATCAAATACTAGACTATTTTCAAAAATTCTAATATTTTCCAGGTATAATTAGCACACATGACCTAGTTCAATGAGATTTTCTCACGTGCTTACATAGACATTATTTTAGTACTTTTTACAAAAGCATTTATTACAACATACTAACATTCATAGCATTATATGAAAGCTATATTTGCAAACTAATGATCTCTCAAAATGCAAATGCATTTGGTATTGAACTGTAGGCAATGGATTAATCAATATTAATATATTTATAATATACAATATGTACGTACGTACATTAATATATCTAAATCATTTATATTTATAAACTTAAAATAAACTTAATATCAAAAAGTAATTCATCGAGGCTATCATGACGTACTGGTAAAACTCGTAATTATTCATCGGAAACAAATCATAACAATAGAAACTAATGGGAGGTCCGGACAGGTGTTCAATAAATGTGAGTATTTTCAACCGACAATAAACGGGCATTCGATTGCCCTTGCTCAAATAGCTATAAAATAAGGGCAGCGACTTTTGAGCAGACTTAGCTACCATTGCACTCATCATATTCATCATAACTGTCGCCGAAAAGCATATAATGGCAATAAACGCACAAATTACCCTGGCCACTGGTGTTGAATCCCTATGGTGTAGCCCATATAGTGCTATTTGAAAACCCGGGGTCGTTACGTAATAAATGACAAAGGTGACGTATCGAAAAAAGTCACGATTTGCATCGTGTATATACTTTACGTAACAATTGAACTCGCTCATTATGTTGATTATAGGATCATGAATTGTACTCCGGTTATTTTGTAGATATTTCAGTGCGTTTCGAAATTTGTCGTAAATCTCGTTGAACTTGATCACCATATAGACGGACCCGGCGAAATATATACAAAAACCAACCCATAGTATGCCAAAACCTTGCACCATGTACAAATGTTGCGTAATTGCGCCTAGCACTAGGCTAATTAATGGCGTACTCGCGATGTCACCCAGGTATAGTTTGATTGTGGCGTATACCCAGGCCACGGTTATAAACAATATAGACAATATGATTAACGCGTGTAACACATACCTTACAAAAAATCTGGTTTTCGCGCTCACCCGGATCGTGTTGACCTTATTAACCGGGTATTTAAGTGTGTTTGTCTTAACCTGGTAAACAAATAGTACGACACTCGATGGGTTTGGCCGTAGTTCTTGGTATTGGGCGACAAATCCAAGAAATAATATACCGAACGCTAATATAGTCATAATGGAATCCGTTAGTACCGGCTTGGTCAATTCAACAGCCATATCGTACATTATATCCCGGATCCATTGCTACCAACAATTGTTAAAATTATAAATTAATGGTCTATTTTAATAGCTAAGTATTTTATAAATACCTGATTAATTATGGTACAAAGCCCATATCTAATACAACTTAGCAAGCACGCAAATCGGGCTACTATAATTAATACGATTCTCCGTGTTTCAAATTGACCTTGTGTGTGAATTAATAAATATTACAATTAAGCATGGTCATTTACACATTATACCTGTTAAAGCCTTTTCAGAGTCTCTGGCAATAAGCAGAAAATAAAAACTTTGTATTTTTTCCACACGGGTCACAGAGTCTGCTATATCATCCAATGCTCTTTGATATGATCCGGCTAATTTACGCTTATTTACCGCATTATGTGTTAATTTAGTTTTAATTTTACTAATATGAATGACAGACTTATGCTCCATGTTAACTGAATATTTAGTAAATCATATAAAACATATAAATCATAGTGTGTTGACTAAATTATAAGGTATCCTTATATTATGAAATAACGATTAGAAATGACTTATTGGAAAGTAATTAGGCTTAATATCACAATCATTCAATAAATCAATATTTTAAAGATCATTAATATATCAAATAATAAACTATTTTTTAAAAATTATATTTTGCAGATATACATCGCATACATGACCTAGTTTAATGAGATCGATTAATTCTTATTTGTGAAGAATTTCTCACCATCAATCACAAACATTATGAAAGTACAGGGTGGTTGCTAAAGAACGATACAATTTGGGAGGCTTGGAATTTGGACACCCTGTATTATTTTTTCATAATTCTTTTCCTATGTTGTAGAGGAAATGTTAGATTTTTATGTGATATATAATTTTTCCAGAATATATTTGTAAAAAACTTCTATATATGATTTTTTAAAAAGTCGAGAATAATTAGTGTTGTTTTGAGAAGTTTTACATAGAAAATGATTATTACATACAAAAAGAATTAATTATAAATGTATTTCTAAAAATATTACCATGACAAATTATATATCACATAAAAATTTAACATTTCCTCTACAACATAGAAAAAGAATTATGAAACAATAATACAGGGTGTCCAAATGCCAAGCCTCCCAAATTGTATCGTTCTTTAGCAACCACCCTGTACTGTTTTAAATAGTTTATTTATTTTAAATTTTACTATTGCGAATGTCAGACTTATGATCAATGTCATATCTAATTTATCCGTAATTATCTCATAATTTATTTAATTAACTATTGCAGCAAGGTATCTGCTTAAATACCTGATTAATTATGACACAACGTCCAAATCGAAAACATGTGAGCAGGCACGAAAATCGGGCAATTATAATTAATACGATCCTCTATGTTCTAAATTGACCTTGTTTGTGAATAAATAAGTATCATATTCAAGCATGGACAGTTAAACATTATACCTGTTATAGCTTTTTCACAGTTTCTGGCAAAGAGTAAAAATAATAATATTGATTTTTTTCCGCACGATTTATGGAGTATACTCTATCATCCAATGTAGAGCATGTAGAGCAATGATATGATCTGGCTAACTTACGTTGATTTATAGCAATATGTGTTAATTTTACGATTACGAACATCAGACTTATGCTCCATGACAATTTAATATTAAGTCAATCATATTTATGCAGTGTTAAATAAATTATTAAATAACCTTAAACTAACAATGACAAATGACCTATTGGAAAATAAGTAGGCTTTTGTATTATACAGTAAATCTTGAAAAAATCAATATTTAAAAAGTCATTATCTTAATGATAAAATATTATATTTGAGAAAACCAAAATATTTTGCAGATATAAAACGCAAACATGACCTAGTTCAGTGTAATCGATAAATACTTATTTTAAATTTATTCTCTTACTTAATAAAAAATATTCAGAAAATGTTTAAAAGATATTTTTTACTTCATAATTCGATTGCTTAATTATCATAATAATATTATTTTAATTCAATACTTGAAAAATATATTTAAAATTCTTATCAAACCTTTTACACATAAAAAAATTTATAATAACATTGGACTGTAGTTTATTTCAAAGAATTTTCATAAAATTATATATTTTATTCAATTAATATTATTTAAAAATAAAACTTGAAAATGATTTATACAACACCGAGATGAATCTAAAATAAAAACAAATAAAATAATGAGCACTCGCAATTAACACGTATTGATAAACTTCGGAGTTATTAAATAATGATAAGAAATGACTTATTGGCATACAATTAGGCTTTGATACCATAAACATTCATTAAATCAATATTTTAAAGATAATTATCATATCAACTAAAAAATTAGTTTTCAAAAATCATAATACTTTGCAAATTTAAATTGCATACATGACCTAGTTCAATGAGATCGATCAATTCTTATTTGTAAAAAATTTCTCACGCTCTATCAAAAAAACATTATGAAAGCACTGTTTAAAAAATATTTTATTGACCAGTATTTCGATTATTTAATTAACATAATATTTTGATAATTTAATTCTTGCCAACTTTATTAATGAATGAAACTTGTTTGAATTTGTCTAAAAATATATTATTTATTTAATATAGAATTTAAAATAATTCAATTAAATTTTTTTTATATATAGAAAGTAAACTTTTTATTTATATTATGAATTAAGCAGTAGCGCAGGTTTGTGATTTATATAGGTAATATTTCATTTTTATCATGCAAATATAAACTTAAAATAAATTTAATATCAAAACATAATTCATCGAGGAAATCATGACGTACTGATAAAACTCGTAATTATTCATCGGAAACAAATCATAACAATAGAAACAAATGGGCGGTCCGGACAGGTGTTCAATAAAATGGTTAATTTTTAACCGACAATAAAAGGGCATTCGATTGTCCTTGCTCATATAGCTATAGAATAAGGGCAGTGACTTTCGGGCAGATTTAGCCATCTTAGCGCTCATCATATTCATCATAACTGTGGCCGAAAAGCATATAATGGCAATAAAAGCAAATATAACCCTGGCCACTGGTGTTGAATCTTTATGGTGCAGCCCATACAGTGCAAGTTGAAAACCCGGGGTCGTTATGTAATAGATGATGAAGGTGATATATCTGAAAAAGTCGCCATTTAAATCGTGCATGTACTTTACGTAGTAATTGAACTCGCTCATTATGTTGATTATGGGATCATGAATTGTACTCCAGTGATTTTGTAGATATTTCAGTGCGTTTCGAAATTTGTCGTAAATCTCGTTGAACTTGATCACCATATAGACGGACCCGGCGAAATATATACAAAAACCAACCCATAGTATGCCAAAAGTTTGCATCAGGTACATATGTTGCGTAATTACGCCTAGTACTAGGCTAATTAATGGCGTACTCGCGATGTCACCCAGGTATAGTTTGATTGTGGCGTATACCCAGGTCACGGTTAGAGACAATATAGACAATATGATTAACGTGTGTAACACATATCTTACAAAAATTCTTGTTATCGCGCTCACCCGGATCGTGTTGACCTTATTAACCGGGGATTTAATTGTATTTGTCTTAACCTGGTGAATAAATAGTAGGACACCTGATGAGTCTGGCCGTAGTTCTTGGTATCGTGCGACACATCCCATACATAATACACCGAATGTTAATATAGTGATAATGGAATCCGTGAGTACCGGCTTGGTCAATGCAACCGTCATATTGTACATTATATCCCGGATCCATTGCTACAAATCAATTGTTAAAATTATAAACTAATTGGTCTATTTTAATAGGTAAGTATTTTATAAATACTTCATCAATTATGGCACAAACCCCAAATCTAATACAACTTATCAAGCACCCAAATCGGGCTACTATAATTAATACGATTCTCCGTGTTTCAAATTGACCTTGTGTGTGAATTAATAAATATTACAATTAAGCATGGTCATTTAAACATTATACCTGTTAAAACCTTTTCACAGTCTCTGGCAATAAGAATAAAATAATAACTTTGTATTTTTTCCGCACGATTGAAAGAGTTCGCTATATCATCCAATGCTCTTTGATATGATCCTGCTAATTGACGCTTATTTACCGCATTAGGGGTTAATTTAGTTTTAATTTTACTAATTTTTAATGACAAACTTATGCTCCATGTCAACTGAACATTTAATAAATCATATCAAACATATAAATCATAGTGTGTTAACTAAATTATAAACTAACTTTATATTATTAAGTAACGATGAGAAATGATTTATTTTAAAGTCATTAGGTTTTAATATCATAAACATTCAATAAATTAATATTTAAAAGATCATTAATGTATGAAATAGTAAACTATTTTCTAAAAATTATAATATTTTGCAGATATAAATAGCACACATGACCTAGTTCAATGAGATTTATAAATTCATATAGAATTTCTCACGCTCTATTAAAAACATTATGAAAGTACTTTTTGCAAAAGCATTTATTACAATATACTGTATCATTCATAACATGCACTTGTAAATGTACTTGATATTGAACTATAGGTAAAGAATTAATCAATATTACTATACTTATAATATACGTTGATTCAATACCAAGAATTTGAATTCCGAGAGATCATAGTTTGCAAATAAAGCATTTGATTTATTGGTATATTTATATTGACAGGTGTTTAGTTTCCAAGTAATAAATAATTAAAGTTTTGATTTATATTTAAATGTTCAAATCAAAATAATTCAAATCAAAATAGTCACGCATTTATATAATTATGTGTATTTGTGTCCATATATTTGCTAATAATCAATAATTATTAATTAATGATTTAATAAATAATTCAATGTCACTTCAAATGTTTTCATTATACAAAGTGTACTGTATATATTATATTATATATTATAAGTGTATATAAAATATAACGGCATATTATTATAAATAATAATTAAGACTGCAATATTAATTGAAAAATAAAATTTAGATAGATAATTCAATAATTGATTTTGATTATTATTTATTGGACTGGGTAGCTTATGATGTATTTAATATTTCAATCCCCAGAAAGCCATATAAATGTGAAAAAATAATTAATCAAAATGTTTCACATTTATTTCGCTTTTTGGACTTATTTTATGTAAATATTGTTTTGTTTAATTCAATAATATCTTATTATTATTAATTTGAATAATTATAAAATTAATTTAGAAATAATATGATAATTAATATTTTAAAAATTAAACTTTTGCAATTTAAAATGAACACACACAATTTTAAAGTTTTTCCCTAAATTTGTAATTACATTATTTTTATTTAAAACTCAATCTACATATTTATTATACACACGCTATTACACAAACAGAATATTAAAATAAACTTAATATCAAAAAGTAATTCATCCCGGCGATTATGACGTACTGATAAAACTCGTAATTATTCATCGGAAACAAATCATAACAATAGACACAAATGGGTGGTCCGGACAGGTGTTCAATAAAATCATGAATTTTTAAGCGATAATAAATCGGTATTTGCTTGCATTGACACAAACATCTATACAGTAAAGGCTGTGGTTTTCGGGCAGATTTAGCTATCATTGCACTCATTATATTCAGCATAATTGTAGCCGAAAAGCAACACATGATAATACATATAAGAAACACCCTGGTCAATAAACCTGAATCTCTATGATGAACTCCATAGAGTGCCATTTGAAAACCAGGTGTAGTTATGTAGTATATAATAAACGTATTATATCTGAAAAAGTCTCGGTTTAAACGGTGTAACCATTTTTCGTATGTATTAAACTCATCAATGGCATTCATAATCATTTTATAGGTAATCGGTGGTACACCACCATGTACATTCATATTTCTAAATAACTGTTGAAACTTGTCGTAAATCTCGTTAAATTTGACAATCATATAGACGGTGCCCGCGAAATATATACAAAAGCCTACCCATAATAAGCCGAAGTTTTGTATGACATACACCTGTTGTACAATCATACCAATTACCAAGCTAATTATGGGCACAATTAAGAGATCATTCATGTATATTACGATATATGCGTAAATGCATAGCAATGTGGTCGCTATTATAGACAATAGGATTAACTCGTGAAACACGTACTTCACAAACAATTTAGTTTTTGCGTTCAGCCGGATTGTATTATGTTTGTTAAGTGGGTATTTAATGGTATTTGTTTTAACCTGGTTCACAAATAAAAATAAGCTTGATGGTTTCAGTCCAAGCTCTTGGTACTGGACGACACATCCGATACAAAATACACTGAAAGACAATATTGAGACCACTGTGTCCGATAGTAACGGGTTTGACATGGCTACTGTAAAGTCGTACATTATGTCCCGGATCCATTTCTATATTATTTCAGTTTATGTATAAGTGTAAATGATAGTACTGTATAAGAATTATTTAATATTATTTATATCTAAAATCACATTGTCTCTAAAAATCATATTGGGTTTAATTTAGATATAATTATGATAGTATTAGATTAAGTAAATATTAAATTTTAAAAAGGTATTATTATATAAGTATGAAAATTATTGATAAATATTGTAAATGGTAAAAGGTAAAGTTTTAAATAAATTTTTTGGATAAAGTGTAACATAAAGTATCCGTAAATACCTTGTTAATCATAGCACACAACCCAAATCTGATACACGTGAGCAAGCACATAAATCGTCCAACGATAAGTAATATGAATCTCCATATTTGAAACTTACCTGAAAATATGTTTTAAGTAAAACGCAAGGTTATTTTATATGAAATACCTCTCAGGGCTGCCACACTGTCCTCGGATATCATCCCTAAATAATAATATTGTATTTTCTCTACAATACTAATATTAGTGACTAGTTCATCGAGTGCTTCATTGTATGATCTGGTTAATTTACGCTCATAAGATCTACTATGAGCCAGGTTAGTTTTATTTTTAAATTTTAATACGGGGAAATGATGTGTCATTATGTAAAAGTAGGGAGATGTTAGTTAAATATACTTTCAATAATCTACAATAAATTATTTTAGATATAAACAGAGTTAATGCAAATTATAACTAAATGGTGATTTAAATTAGATACTGTATAAATACTAGTTATGAATTATTTTATTTGTTTTGAACTTATTCCAAAACAAAAACGCAAAAACATAATTTATATAAAACAATTAATTAATTGATAGTTTATGAAATGATTTTTGATATAGATATTTAAATCAAGGTAGCTATTATTTATCACGCATTTTAGTCATTATGACTACGGTATATACGATATATTTCAATATACAGTATATCTAAAGATTGATCATTTATTTTCTTGAATAAAATAATCTATAATTACTATTTTGTTATTATATATTAGTTACATAAATATTAACATATTTTATTATTTATTCATTTATTTGTTTTTATTTAAAAAACTATATATTAATAGATATTAAACAATTCCGATGAAAACAAAATAAATGTCACTTTTTCACAAAATTATATTAATAAGTACGTACTCGTAAATAGGTAGTTTTGTGTACATAATGTTTGTGTTTACTGTTTTAACCTGAACATGTTTTTACTTTATACTGTATTGATATTACACCTGAATTGAAATGATCTTAATTTTGTTAATAAAATAATACAATTAAAGAGTAGTAAACTCTAACATTTTGATTTTAATCATAACTTTTACCTTTAATTTTTAAGCTAACATGTAAACCTTTTGCAATTAAATATACTATATGAGCTGGGGACAATCATAGTAACGTTAGCTTTTTTACATTTATTATATCTAATTATTAATTTTATCCAAGTCAATTATTCATAAAATATACATAGGTTTAAGCTAAACGAGTAGTACTATGACTTATCAGGTTCA
>CAJPVJ010001414.1:6165-16571 GCA_905397405.1 Oppiella nova | reverse complement strand
GGACAGTATGTTTTGTGTGAAACGTTGTGGTGAAGACATCTCTCTGGAAAAGGAGGAGAAAAAGATCAACAAATTAATTGATGAGACACTCAAAAGGGACAGAAAGGCCGCCCGACGTGAACTCAAACTCCTGTTGTTGGGAACGGGAGAGTCCGGTAAAAGTACTTTTGTTAAACAAATGCGAATCATTCATAACAGCGATTACACAGAGTCTGAGAGAAAAAGTTATATTCAATACGTTTATCACAACATTATTATCGCAATTCAGTCTATCATTAAAGCCATGAATGACTTAAATATTAAGTATGAAAACCATGACAACCGCACTAATGCTGAGCTTTTAGAGACTATTTATGTGGACTACAAGGTGTACCACTTGACACAACTGATCGCACCGGTAGTATCGGCTGTTAAACAACTATGGGATGACTCTGGAGTGCAAAAGTGTTATAACCGTCGAAATGAGTACCAATTGAGTGATTCTGCAAAGTATTACTTCGAAGACATCGATAGACTATCGGCGCCCACCTATACGCCCACTCGAGAGGATATACTGAGGGTTCGCATACCGACTACAGGTATCAATGAATACACGTTTGAGTTAAGTTCTGTGCTCTTTCGTGTGGTGGACGTCGGGGGCCAGAGGTCTGAACGGCGGAAATGGATCCACTGCTTCGAGAACGTGACGTCCATTATCTTCTTGGCGGCGCTCAATGAATACGATCAGACATTATTTGAGTGCAACCATAACCACCACTATATGCAGAATCGTATGGAGGAATCGCAGGCCCTCTTCCACACCATAATCACCTGCAAGTGGTTTATGGACTCGTCTTTCATACTATTCCTCAACAAAACCGATTTGTTTTCAGAGAAGATAGTGTTGTCACATCTCGTCGACTACTTTCCCGAATACGACGGCCCCGTGAAGGAGGCCCTCCCGGCGCGCGACTTTGTACTCAAAATGTATTTGTCGTTAAAGCCATTCCCCGAAAAAGATATTTTCAGTCACTTTACGTGTGTAACCGATACGGAAAACACGAGATTTATAATAGAGTCCGTCAAACATACTATACTTCAACGTCATATTATCGAATATGGCTTCACATAAGCCATAACTTCAATATGGCTTAAGTATAATCTTAACACTAAACCCGACATCAAAACACGTAACATATTACTTAATCTTTTGAGTTAAACCCAAAGTATGTCCTAAATATTCCTATAATTATCGCATCAATTCTTGTTAACAGAACTACATTTGAATGTCATTTTGATTAGACTTTTGTAAAATCAATGTTTGAAAAGTATTTTTGTTTATATCACATAATCAATGATTAGTAACTTATTAATAATAAGCATTTACTTCTTTATTCTGTATTTTATATGACATGTTATTCTTATACTAAATATGTAATAATGTAGTAATTATCACTTGCAGTAAACCCTCACTATAGAAAATTAAGGGCATTTGCACTTTGGCACATACCTTATGATATGATTATGTTATGATTAAATCTTAGTTGTTATTAAAAGTCCTTAAATATATCTAAAAATGCAAAAGTAAGATATACAGTGAACTGGTTGTAGTAATGTTTTACTTGAAATCTCAATTAATATTGAAATCATGACAAAGTGGGCACAAATCATAAAAATAATCAAATATGTTGATTAAAAGGATTAGAGAATAAGTGAAATAAATGTTCACATATAGAATAAATGATGTATTATTAATAATATTATCGCATATAAAATAGACCAATAATTTGTAAGCAAATATGTATTAATTTTCAGTTAAGTGCAATTAATTTATATACTAAACAAACAATTGTTATACAGTATTGTATTGTAACTAAATTCATGGTGTCGTAAAATATATAACTTTATTTAATGTTTAGAATTAATAAATTATTTATTTATTTTTCCAATCAAATCAATACATTTTGAGTTGTGTATCAACTCTACTCCAAATGGTGACTCAAACGGGTAATCCTATCGAAAGCGAACAAAAGGGCCAAACAGTCGGACTTGATATGGAGGGGGTTGGGGGCGACGGCCAAGGGAATGGGACAGTGGTGTTGGTGGGGGTTAATGCGGAGCAGTTTGAAGGTATAAACTGGATTTGTCTGAATTACATCTCAACTCTCTGGTCATAAAAACTACTAATGAGATTACACTCAAGGATTCAGATTTAACTCAATTTGTGACCAAATGTGCAAAATTGAAATCATTTAAGATTATCATATACATTGAGTTTTCTATTCCTATGTATTATTCAAAATTCACTGCAAATACTATAACTGTAGTGTAAATATAATTATAAATATTTAAAACTTGAAAAATAAATAAATTTTTCTTTAATTATTAAATAATTAATGATTTTAAAAGTTGACATTTGGTAATTCTGTGAAATGACATTTCAAATACCAGTACCACCTAATTTATACAGATTATTTAATGCGAAAAGGAACTGGGTGAATTTTGATATTTTAATAAGAGTAAACAAAGGTTTATAATCATACTAGTAATTCAGTAAGTAATTTAATTTTATGACACACAATCAATGTAATCTAGTTTTATATTTAAATAATTTTCTTAAGTGTTAGACAATTACAATATTTGCGAAATATAGTGAAATACAGTAAACGTCTGTTTTGACAAATAGTCTTAATTGAGCCGAAAAATACATTTCTCGTCAAATAANTTAATTGAGCCGAAAAATACATTTCTCGTCAAATAATTGACTTTATTCTTCAAATACCATTCCGTGAAATGACAAATCATTGCAGATATAAGTGAAGACCAGTTAAGCGTAAGAGTGGACACCATTTTCCTCCTATCGATGGATACCGACTCATAAGCACTCAATTTATAACTATTTTTCTCATTTAAAAAGCAATTCTCTTGAATACTACGAGAGGATTGAACATTAAATTTATGATTAAAACATAGGTTTCTAGCGTTTGTCTCATTCATTAAATGCAAGTCTTCATCAAAACTTCTTCCCGTTTGTCGAAACGTATGATCCATGCTTTGAGGGGACGGTAAGTCATTGTGTGGTCTCATTGGGTCTACATTTTCATATGTGACGGCGCTCTTAATATGCTGTCCATAAGGCTTTTGATTCGTGTCGTTTGAATACAAAGAATGGTAACCATTGGAGTCGTTCTTAGAATCACTTCTGGAATCACTCTTCATTGCAAACAAACCTTTAATAACAATATAATGACTAATAAGACACGAAAATGGACACAAAGACTGGCAGACCTGCTAACTCCCGGAGTCCGTCCAAACCGGGCAATGAATTAAATCCCGGTCTCAGTCTCTGACGAATGGGTTTCTTATTGGCGTCGGCGTATGGGTTGGGTATTTTTTGTGCCTAAAATTCTCGGATTATTAGGCTATTCAGTAAAACAAACCGCTTTTGAAAATATTAAGCCATTCCAGAGAAATAGAAATTATAGCCGGAAACAACCTTTCTGTATGACCCTATATAATGATTGCACAAAAAGCATTTCTAATCGATGATTCACATGTTTTTGAAATGAGTAAAACCCACCATTTCATTAGAAAAACAGTTTAACATCCGAAACAAAATTCACAGAAAAATAAATATTATATTTAAAACATAAATACAAGAATTCAATTGACTTTTCAGACGATGGATATTAACCCTGTTAAACCCACCATTTCATTAGAAAAACAGTTTAACATCCGAAACAAAATTCACAGAAAAATAAATATTATATTTAAAACATAAATACAAGAATTCAATTGACTTTTCAGACGATGGATATTAACCCTGTTTTGTGTGAACCGAGAATTTTTATTTATTTTTATACGAAAATATTTCGCGTGTCTATCAGAAAATGAATATTCATAGTAAAAGTGAGAATATTCTTATGTTAAGCTATAATAGCGGTAATATAAGTAGGAATTTTCATTAGTACATTCATTTGTTTCATTGGAAAGCAAATGTTTTGTTCAGAATTTTGAGACAATTTTATATAAACTTATATCCGAACGAGAATTTCAAGTTTATGTAAACTATTGTTTGAAGAATAAGTTTATATTAGAAATTCCAAACAAATTTTGAGGGGAATGTGATGTATATATATGAGGACTTTCCTATCGATCACATGAATTTCCACTTTTATTCCATTTTATAGTACAATAAACAGCAGTTCACACGAATTCTTTGCCAATGAGAGAGAGAGAGAGAGAGAGAGAGAGCTCATACACACACTCTCATTGCCTAATAATCTTAACGATCAGAATCTAGTGATTAAGTGCTGTAAACATAACATTAAATACAAACAAAAAGTTCGCCTAATCTTTACAACAATCATGACAACCAGCGCCGGGGTTTTAGGCAGTGCTCTAGTAATGACTTAGACTTAACACAAATATACAGATTTTTATTCCAACACTCGATTCCATACGACATCGTATGCCTACAATCATTTTCTTTATATAAAATGAAATTTCTCTTTCAATTTATTTAAAAATGTTTTTAATTTTTGTTGTTTGAGTCACATCTGTATTGATGTTTAGGAAATTCTTGTGTTAACATAGCGTTCAGAATATTGTTTTGTGTATATATTCTTGTGTTAAAACTGAAATATATTAAAACATTTTGTATGATTGAGAATTGCTTTCTCTAATAAATAATGATAAAATTCATAATTTGGTAACTTAATAAGCTTATAAAATTGATGCAAAATAAGCATGATATTTATTTATATAAAATGTTATTCAAGTTATTATATAACATATTGTGATTAAATTCTTACATTTGGAAATTGGATACTTGATAGATTTTATTAGTAACTCGTTATCAATATTTATATCATTGTTATACAGTATAACTTATACTACAGTATATTATAAAGTGTTTTATACCGGTGTAATAAAATTTCAACTACTTGTGCCAATATTGAATATTTTTGTAGTTTTTATATTGTATTTAGTGCTGATTGAACTGAATCGACAAAATCTTATACTACAGTATATTATAAAGTGTTTTATACCGGTGTAATAAAATTTCAACTACTTGTGCCAATATTGAATATTTTTGTAGTTTTTATATTGTATTTAGTGCTGATTGAACTGAATCGACAAAATAAAGGACAGTATGTTTTGTGTGAAACGTTGTGGTGAAGACATCTCTCTGGAAAAGGAGGAGAAAAAGATCAACAAATTAATTGATGAGACACTCAAAAGGGACAGAAAGGCCGCCCGACGTGAACTCAAATTACTGTTGTTGGGAACGGGAGAGTCCGGTAAAAGTACTTTCGTTAAACAAATGCGAATCATTCATAACAGCGATTACACAGAGTCTGAGAGAAAAAGTTATATTCAATACGTTTATCACAACATTATTATCGCAATTCAGTCTATCATTAAAGCCATGAATGACTTGAATATTAAGTATGAAAACGATGACAACCGCACAAATGCTGAGCTTTTAGAGACAATTTATGTCGACTACAAGGTGTACCACTTGACACAACTGAGCGCACCGGTAGTATCGGCTGTTAAACAACTATGGGATGACTCTGGAGTGCAAAAGTGTTATAACCGTCGAAATGAGTACCAATTGAGTGATTCTGCAAAGTATTACTTCGAAGACATCGATAGACTATCGGCGCCCACCTATACGCCCACTCGAGAGGATATACTGAGAGTTCGCATACCGACTACAGGTATCAATGAATATACCTTTGAGTTAAGTTCTGTGCGCTTCCGTGTGGTGGACGTCGGGGGCCAGAGGTCTGAGCGGCGGAAATGGATCCACTGCTTCGAGAACGTGACGTCCATTATCTTCTTGGCGGCGCTCAATGAATACGATCAGACATTATTCGAGTGCAACCATAACCACCACTATATGCAGAATCGTATGGAGGAATCGCAGGCCCTCTTCCACACCATAGTCACCTGCAAGTGGTTTATGGACTCGTCTTTCATACTATTCCTCAACAAAACCGATTTGTTTGAGGAGAAGATAGTGTTGTCACATCTCGTCGACTACTTTCCTGAATACGACGGCCCCGTGAAGGAGGCCCTCCCGGCGCGCGACTTTGTACTCAAAATGTATTTGTCGTTAAACCCATTCCCCGATAAATATATTTTCAGTCACTTTACGTGTGTAACCGATACGGAAAACATGAGATTTATAATAGAGTCCGTCAAACATACTATACTTCAACGTCATATTATCGACTTCAATATGGCTTAAGTATAATCTTAACACTAAACCCCACATCAAAACACGTAACATATTACTTAATCTTTTGAGTTAAACCCAAAGTATGTCCAAAATATTCCTATAATTATCGCATGAATTCTTGTTAACAGAACTACATTTGAATGTCATTTTGATTAGAGTTTTATAAAATCAATGTTTGAAAAGTATTTTTGTTTATATCACATAATCAATGATTAATAAGCATTTACTTCTTTATTCTGTATTTTATATGACATGTAATTCTTATACTAAATATGTAATAATGTAGAAATTATCAGTAAACCCTCATTATAGAAAATTAAGGGCATTTGCACTTTGGCACATACCATATGATATGATTATGTTATTATTAAATCTTAGTTGTTATTAAAAGTCCTTAAATATATCTAAAAAGCAAAAGTAAGATATACAGTGAACTGGTTGTACTAATGTTTTACTTTAAATCTCAACTAATATTGAAATCATGACAAAGTGGGCACAAATCATAAAAATAATCAAATATGTTGACTAAAAGGATTAGAGAATAATTGAAATAAATGTTAACATATAGAATAAATGATGTATTATTAATAATAATATTATCATATATGAGAATATTTGTTAAAACATATTAAATAGACCAATAATTTGTAAGCAAATATGTATTAATTTTCAGTTAAGTGCAATTAATTTATACGCTAAACAAACAATTGTTATATTGTATTGTAACTAAATTCATTATGTCGTAAAATATATAACTTTATTTAATGCTTAGAATTAATAAATTATTTATTTATTTTTCCAATAAAATCAATACATTTTGAGTTGTGTATCAACTCTGCAAACTCTACTTCAAATGGTGACTCAAACGGGTAATCCTATCGAAAGCGAACAAAAGGGCCAAACAGTCGGACTTGATATGGAGGGGGTTGGGGGCGACGGCCAAGGGAATGGGACAGTGGTGTTGGTGGGGGTTAATGTGGAGCAGTTTGAAGGCCAGCTTAATGATGGGCATCTTTCGGATAATTTCCCTCATTTTTTCGTGTTT
Organism: Oppiella nova; assembly: GCA_905397405.1. Classification (NCBI taxonomy): domain Eukaryota; kingdom Metazoa; phylum Arthropoda; class Arachnida; order Sarcoptiformes; family Oppiidae; genus Oppiella; species Oppiella nova. The sequence goes on along the minus strand of CAJPVJ010001414.1, from coordinate 9,297 downwards.
CAAGTACTCGACCAATTCGGGGGGCATAGTCCGGGCTATTGCATGCATTCCCGTTATTATAAACTTTCTAATCAAACTACCCGTTCCCATAAGTCATGTAATAATATAAAATTAGAATATGTTGTATATAATATGACTGATAAAAAGGATATAAGTAAAACTGACCAGTGTAGATCACTCATATCCATAGGTGAGTGGGGGAGGGCAGCCCACAGGAATGTGTTGCGCATAACGTGGAAGAGTGCTAATAGTCGTGGGAAAGCATTGTTCATAAGTTTCATGAACTGCCCGACCACATGCAACGCCACCGGACTGCGACACAAACCGTGCAATGATTTGATTTGATTCATGGCTATGATCCGTATTATCAATTGTATGCCCGGATTGACGCTGAATATGTTGTCTGTCAACTCCATTATGCGGATACTTTTGCCCACATTGTGTCTGTTCAATACAATTGTAGCAATTGTTTTAAAGCTCAGATGAATTAAATTATGTGCTGGATAATTATGATTTACGACACTAACCTGCACCACACGTTATGTATACTATGGGCCGTTTCGGGGAACATACGGCCCGGTTTCAGGTAGTTGTAGGTCAACAGGTAATCTAATTCATAGAGTTCTCGAAGTTTGTGGGGTCTGTTGGCCTCCACTCCCGTTGTGGTCAACCCATAGCCTATGCATTCATATAGTTTATTATTTTATCAGTTTGTGTACAATTTAGCAAGGAATTGTTATCATAATTACCACAAATTACTACTAAAGCTAACAATTTTAACATTATTTTAGTATAAATTATAATGTAGAATATTTTAATGAAATATAGTTTTTTTAAGGAAATATGTTTTTTGAGTAATTTTGACCGATTTTTGTAATTGATATGAAAGGGAGTTGAGTATTGAAGTGGTATTACACATACACTAGTCTACCACTATTTTCTCTAAAATGTCCATTTGTTTTTCTTAATTTAATTAAAAATTTAAGTTATAATAATATTTATTTTTATATTCTTATTCTCATAACTAATTAACAATTAGAAAATTACAGATTTATAGTTTCAAAAATTTATGAATTGTTAAACCGAGTTGTCCATAATTAAGTTTTAATTTATCAAGATCTAATTGTTATTTAATTAAAAGTAATGTTATAAATAAATACTGAATGTTTAGTAGTGAGAGTAATAGTATAATTTAATAATTCATTCATTAATTAAAACTAAATTCTCATTTAATCTTCAATTTAATTAAACACAAGAATACACAATAAAGACAAGACAAATGAACAGGGACATTTGCCATTTAAATTATTATTGCTAGAATAATCAAACAGAATAGTTGTATCAAGCACAAAAGAATTTATATAAGTTTTAAATCACGAATTTGTTACCAGAATCCCTAATCGAGACGCTATCTATGAGTAATGAATATAATTCAAAAGTGCAATATTAATATTCCTACGATAATTGATCAGGGACCTCGTTTTATAATGTCATATAAATAACGTGCGCTCAAATGTGCAAACATTTTGTTGAACCAATCCATTGAAAGTCTATAGAGAAATACTACACCAGTGTTAATGGAATTATATATGGGTTCGTAAATCCACAAAGTATGCTTGCACCTATTTTTAGAATTATATATTATCAGTTAAATAGTTGAGTTAATACTAAATTTATTAAATTTAATTGTACAAGGCATAAACTAAATTGATTTGCAATGAAAACATATGCCATTGCCAAAGTAACCACGCTAATATATGGCGCTCAAAGTGGTGCCCCCAACCCAATGCCTGCTTATAGGCCACACCTACTGGTGTTCATCACTAGCGCTTCACTCACTTTATTGTTCACTAAATACTCTCCAAAGAGAGAGAAAGAGAGAGAAAGAGAGAGAAAGAGAGAGAAAGAGAGTCTCTGAGAGAGCGGCTATTGATTATCGCGAGAGCCATAGCCATAGCATTGTGTGAGTGTTTGTCTCCCATAAGCCATCACTAGTAGTCGTCTATTAATATTGTTTTGTATTATTTGTGGCATTAATTGCATACAAATATACATACAATACATACCATTATTACCACTGATTGTCACTAAACAGTGGTGACAGTCGTGTCGCGTATCTCAAGACAACCACATCTCAAGACTAAGAAGAAGGCGATTGTCTCCTCGTTTGACGTATAGGTGCTGTCAGTGATGAACTCCGTGGCCAACCCGGGGATGATGTATGTGTTGGGAAGTCAGGCATCGGTGGTGAACGAGAACTCAGGTCTGAAACAACAAGTCGATGGTCTGAATGCAGACAACGAGCAGTTGAGACGCTTTATATAGGGTCATACAGAAAGGTTGTTTCCGGCTATAATTTCTATTTCTCTGGAATGGCTTAATATTTTCAAAAGCGGTTTGTTTTACTGAATAGCCTAATAATCCGAGAATTTTAGGCACAAAAAATAATTTTTTAATTTTAACGCTTTCTATGGAATTTCGGGACCATCTCCGGGACACCTTTTCCGGTCACTTCCGGTGCCCACGTCTGGTAAGTGTGGTATGTGTCCGATAGAGGAAGAATAGACCTTTCATTTGAGCCCTCAATCGGTCCAATCGGTTGAGAAACACAAAAGTTGTGAAGGGTCAAAGTTCACGAATTTGGCCAAAATGTACAGGATGTGTCCATAATTTGGGAAAATCTTATAATAAAACTTGGAAAATTTTTAATATATTTCAAAAATATGACCAAACCCTGTACATTTTGGCCAAGTGACCGGAAAAGGTGTCCCGGAGATGGTCCCGAAATTCCATAGAAAGCGTTAAAATTAAAAAATTATTTTTTGTGCCTAAAATTCTCGGATTATTAGGCTATTCAGTAAAACAAACCGCTTTTGAAAATATTAAGCCATTCCAGAGAAATAGAAATTATAGCCGGAAACAACCTTTCTGTATGACCCTATATAATGATTGCACAAAAAGCATTTCTAATCGATGATTCACATGTTTTTGAAATGAGTAAAACCCACCATTTCATTAGAAAAACAGTTTAACATCCGAAACAAAATTCACAGAAAAATAAATATTATATTTAAAACATAAATACAAGAATTCAATTGACTTTTCAGACGATGGATATTAACCCTGTTTTGT
>CAJPVJ010001413.1:0-16575 GCA_905397405.1 Oppiella nova | reverse complement strand
AACAAATAGATATTAAAACTGTAGACGACTTTCAAAAGTATGTCAAACAAACGGATGACATCTTTCACGGATTAGATGTGGAAAAGGTGTCCGAGTTTTACCTGAAGGGTGTGAACACCAGTAGTCCACTCGCTATATATAAGGCTTTTAATCGGTTTTTCGGTGATTTAATGACCAATTGTCCTAATTATCTGTTTGCCAAGCACCTTGCACAAATTGTCAAAAACAAACATAACGTTTACTTTTATGAGTGGACTTATCAGAGTCAGTACTTTTCCAAACTAATAGGATGCGATGAGGCTACCATGGGCATTTGTCACGGCGCAGACATACCCTATATATTTGGTATGCCGTTTCAAATTCCTAAGCAAGCACATTTGTTTACAGAGCTGGATGAGAAATTTGCTGCTGATATTATGACACTCTGGTCTAATTTTGCTAAAACAGGGTATCATATATTTATGTCTAAAATAATTTTAAGTTTTTAATTATATTTAAATTGATAGCAAACCGGACACACTATGGCCTCAATTATTGGATAGTAATGTGATTTCAGTCCGTGATTTGAATCCACGGAATATGAGTCGAGTATTGGATAATCCCTTTCACACCACTTGTGATGACTTTTGGAAAAATTATTACTTTTAAATCAAAATAAATCATTTATACATTAAAATTACTATATTTTCGCGAAAAATGATGAATTGTTTAGAATTCTGATCAAAATTTGCAAACAAGGATGGCCAGTAATTCTATTGAAACCCGCATTAACATTTCAGCAAATATCTAATATATATTTTGAGACAATTTAACAAAACATAATCACCTAGGTGTTAAGGACAATAAGTATTATACTCAAGATTATGATGAAATATAAAATTTATTTCTTAATTATAGAGAAATACTTACTATTTGTAAATGTTAGTGCATTATAGACGTTTCGATGTGATAATAAGTGTCTATCATAATTTATATAACATTACCAATATCTATTTTAATGTCAGATATAATTTTTAGAGAATATTAGTAAGCAAGCATGGTTCGTTTTATTATTATATTTTATAACTACATATTTTTGATTTTTATTTAAGTACTATGAGATTTTTATATAGAAATGACTCCCTATGATTTATAATACGAAATTGAAACCACTATTGATGGCAAACCTGTCGGTGCGGATGTGGGTAAGAATGGGTCGACTCAAATAGAAATGAAGTTAAAACTAATGTGAGCTTGTCACAATAATAGGTAAAGACGATGTCGGAAGATTAATTAATTATCAATTTAATTAAATTAAATTACATATATAAGCTAAGAGCATCAAATAATGGTAAAATGTACAATAATTATCTTTCTAACTGCAATATTTAAAAAGTTATGTACGTTTAAAAATACAGTATTTTCTTACAGTTTGTCTTACATTTATAAGTAAATCATTATAACAATCATATTTTTATTGGAATTGTGAAGCAATTGTTGAGATATCAGGATAAATTGTCATGTGTTCAACCATATTATCATGGTCACCTTCATCGATAACTGTGTTATCGCTGTCAATCTCTGTATTATCATTACATATATCATATATCATTCTGACAATAATAAAAATTCAAAATGTAAACATAAATTAAATCTTCCGACATCCTCTTTTGTAAGTGTTTTTAAAATTTTATTTAAATTTCTATTGAAAAATCCAATCAAATTGTTTTTCATGCGATTATCTTGGATTTCGTACAGAAATATAGCCTTTCATTCAATTTTATTTGCATTTTCGCTAAAATTTACAAAATTCTCAGACCATTGAGGACAGGGATGCATGTGTTTCATGATATTTGGAAACCAACTTGGGGTATTGTCCCCCTCATGTAGCACGTCCACTTCCCTATTAATAAATCAGCTTTCACAATGACCAATAAGCGAGCCTATCACAATAATAGGTCAATTTTGAAAATGTTTTTAAAATTTTATTTATATTTCTGTTGAAAAATGCAATCAAATTGTTTTTCATGCGATTATCTTGGATTTTGTACCGAAACCTCGCTGAATAGGGGCTCTCACTCACGATTGGGACTTCAAATACTCTGTTTGAGAGCTCAACGAACACTGAAATACATTTTCAGCACTTCATATGTACAGCAAAAACACAAAAAGCGTTCAAAACCTTAAAAACGAGAAAACTCTAGAAATATAACGAATAGGTTGTAAAGTTTGCATTCAATTATAAAACACTTTAAAAATGACAGTAAAAGTCAAACATAACTAAACTAAACATAACTAAAAGTCAATTAATATATCGCGAATACTGTAATAACATTCAGTCTCACCTAACAGTACCACCAGTACAGTATAACCAACTGTCCCACTTCATTGCCTTTCATTCAAATATTTTTGCGTTTTCACTAAAAATTTTCCAAATTTGCAAACCATTGTTGTGCTCAATTTAAAGTATAAAGTAGAAATGTCACTATATTTTATTTTAAAGGTTACACTGAATTTAAAATTACAATACTAAAATTTTGCGATTATTAATCAAAATAATAAAACTAATTTATTGCATACTAGTAAAATAATTTGCACAAATATCCTTGTAACTTTTGTACTAGTTGAGTTTATTTTTACATCATTGTTAACTGAGATGCACTTGAAGAGCACTTATTTTTGAAATAATAGTAAATTATTAAAGTACGTTTGGTGCTAGGTAAATTACACATACATTAAAGTACTCTACTCTACAAAACATTATTAATTATAAGTGTAAAAAGTGTATTAATTACTGTAAAATTCCTGAGTTCTCAACTCCTCAGTTATGTATAGCTCTCAGTTATGAACTGTAAAATATTTTTTGACGGATTGCCTATACCTATAATGTTAAATACATTCTCTACTATGAACTTCCCAGTTATGTATGCAAAATGAGTGACTTATGTACCAAAACCTACTCCGAGTTATGTATGACGTGGTAGTTATTAGGAGATAACCTGTAGTTTACACATTAAAAACATAACATTTCAATACTTACTTTAACAAATAATTTTTTTGCATGTTAAAATTGTAAAAACATTATGATTTATGCATATACTGTACCAGGAAAAGTTTTTTAAAATAAAGTAGTGTCGGCTAAATATCTCTGACAATTTCATAAGCAGGCAATCCAGATTTGTTGAGATATTTTTCCAAATAAATCTGAAGTTTTATACAAAGATTTAGAAGAGGATCTAACATAAAATTATGGTAAAATTAAAAATTTAAATTTCTTTAACTTCTATAAAAACCTTTAAAAACTAATAAATATTATTTTTTATAAAATATTTTTATGTTATGAGTATTTTGAATAGGATACTATATTGATTTTAGATATTAATTTACAATTATATTTTGAAAAATATCATTTAATCTTGATTGCCTGCTTTGGTATTTGTCTGAGATATTTTGGCAACACTATTTTATTTTCTTAGCAAGTTTTTCTTTAGCAATATTTAGTTATTTTATTTCTTTATAAATTAATTTAAGAGTCAAATATCCTTTTTCCATCATTATCCTTTGACCTCAAATATGGAAACAATTTATATAATTGTCTTTAATTTTTGTTATCGATTATATAAATTAGTTATAAAAGTTGATATTGCGGGTTAATACGAAGACACAATTTAATTTTGATTAGATATTGAATCATAAATTAAAATGCATTAATTTTTAACCATTAAATCCAAAGTGCCAGTTTGCCATATTTGGGCTATGTTCTAACATTTTTTTGAACACATTCTCTGTTATGAACGCTCTCAGTTATGTACAGATTTCACATGCAATAGGCCATACATAACTCAGGAATTTTACAGTACATTGATAAATATTGAATTTGATAATTATTAAAGATAGTGCCTTGGCAATCTATAAGTACCTGAAGCATTTAACATTTGAGTTTTTAATGAAAACTCATTTCTACGAGCATTAATGAATTAATATCGTAAACATGTTTATAAAATATAATTTATTTTTAATTTTTGTTGTGATAATTGTGACTAACGTTTTAATAATAAACTGTATTGACGTGAATACTACATCGGGTGTAGTTAGGGGTCAGACACTCGTCGCACAAAATAAAAGTATTGACCAGTTTTTAAACATACCATACGCTGAGCCACCCGTCGGAGGCCTAAGGTTTGCAAAACCACTGCCATTACAAACGCCTATAAAAGTAAGTTTCATATAATTTAAATGTACAACTAATCACCAATTACCATTATTATTTATTATTAAATTGATCAGTTGCATATTGATTAAGTAATTGATATAATTAGGATATAATAGACGGCACAAAACCGGGAAACTCATGTATTCAACCGGACAGCGGTAGTGATCTGACCACAAGTGAGGACTGTTTGGTACTAAACGTATGGACACCTAATTTGGGAAACAATGACGAGTCACCGGAAGCACCGGCACTTAAACCAGTCATGTTTTGGATTCACGGCGGGGGACTGACTATTAAAAGTATTGACCAGTTTTTAAACATACCATACGCTGAGCCACCCGTCGGAGGCCTAAGGTTTGCAAAACCACTGCCATTACAAACGCCTATAAAAGTAAGTTTCATATAATTTAAATTTACAACTAATCACTATTTACCATTATTATTTGTTATTAAATTTATCAGTTGCATATTGATGAATTAATTAATATGCCTGTATAATTAGGATATAATAGACGGTACAAAACCGGGAAACTCATGTATTCAACCGGACAGCGGTAGTGATCTGACCACAAGTGAGGACTGTTTGGTACTAAACGTATGGACACCTAATTTGGGAAACAATGACGAGTCACCGGAAGCACCGGCACTTAAACCAGTCATGTTTTGGATTCACGGCGGGGGACTGACTACTGGATCCATATTTCTAATGCCACCCTATAATGGCATAGATTTGGCCGCATATGATGTGGTGGTTGTGTCCACTAATTACAGATTAGGAGCGTTTGGGTTCCTGTTTGGGGACCGGGAGGACGCGCCCGGAAATGTCGGACTCTTTGATCAATCATTAGCTCTAAAATGGGTATAAATATTGTTATTTTGTGTAGAAATATAAAACTTAATTACAATACTATATGTAATATTAGGTGAGGGATAACATACACGCATTTGGTGGGGATAGGGATCAGATCACTATATTTGGTGAGAGCGGTGGTAGTAGATCGGTGTCCACCCATATTGTATCGCCGGTTTCAAAGGGTCTGTTTAAGAGGGCTATTATGGAAAGTGGGGCCCATTTGACTAATAAGGACAGGGATCTGATTAATACGACTGAAGCCCTTTCGGAGGCCAAACAAATAGCAAAACATGTGAATTGTAGTGAAACTGAGGATTGGTTGCAGTGTTTGCGAAAAGTGGACGCAAAGGATATCTTGAAATTAGAAAAATCTACAAACTTTCCGGTTGTGGGCACACAGTTTCTACCCATACCTACCCACAAGGCATTTGACGAACATTTATTAAATTATGGTTTGAATATTAAGTTTTAATAATCTAAGTATTAATCACTAATTATGATACATTTTTATACAGATATAGATTTAATAGCCGGGGTAACCAGGGATGAGGGCCCACTATTGGCAAAGCTTTTGTTAAAACAAATAGATATTAAAACTGTAGACGACTTTCAAAAGTATGTCAAACAAACGGATGACATCTTTCACGGATTAGATGTGGAAAAGGTGTCCGAGTTTTACCTGAAGGGTGTGAACACCAGTAGTCCGCTCGCTATATATAAAGCTTTTAATCGGTTTTTCGGTGATTTAATGACCAATTGCCCCAATTATCTGTTTGCCAAGCACCTTGCACAAATTGTCAAAAACAAACATAACGTTTACTTTTATGAGTGGACTTATCAGAGTCAGTACTTTGCCAAACTAAGTGGATGCGATGAGGCTACCATGGGCATTTGTCATGGCGCAGACATACCCTATATATTTGGTATACCGTTTCAAATTCCTAAGCAAGCACATTTGTTTACAGAGCTGGATGAGAAATTTGCTGCTGATATTATGACACTTTGGTCTAATTTTGCTAAAACAGGGTATCATATATTTATTTCTTAAGTAATTTTAAGTTTTTAATTATATTTAAATTGATAGCAAACCGGACACACTATGGCCTCAATTATTGGATAATAATGTGATTTCAGTCCGTGATTTGAATCCACGGAATATGAGTCGAGTATTGGATAATCCATTTCACACCACTTGTGATGACTTTTGGAAAAATTATTACTTTTAAATAAAAATGAATCAATTATATATTAAAATTATTATCGCGAAATAAATAATTATGTTTCATATACTGTACAGTATAGTTTGTAATTCAGTTATTTTTTATTTAAACATTATAATTTAATTATTTAATATAGCGGGTACAGTATATATTGTTTTGTTTTGAATAATTTTCATATAAATAATTTAAACTACTTATACTTCCTTTATTTCATATTGTATTTCATATCATATTGTATTCAAACTTTTGTGAACATTAAATTTTGGACGTCATCCAGATCATTACGTACTCTATTCTGTGGGAAAGGGGTAACGATTTGTAATCAACTTGTTGAGTCGAAAATTTGCAAAAATGATTAATTGTTTAGAATTCTGACCAAAATTTACACAAAACATAATCACCTAGGTGTTAAGGACAGTAAGTATTTTACCACGACATTATGATGAAATATAAAATTTATTTCTAAATTATAGAGAAATACTTACTATTTATAAATGTTAGTGCATTATAGACTTTTCTATGAGATAATAAGTGTCTATCATAATTTATATAACATTATCAATATCTATTTTAATGTCAGATATAATTTTTGTAGAGAATATTAGTAAGCAAGCATAGTTCCCTTATTATTATATTTTATAAAAACATATTTTTACTTTTTATTTAAGTACTATGAGATTTTTATATAAAAATACCCCCTATGATTTATAATACGAAATTGAAACTTAAATTATCTTATATTCCTGAAAAGTATCATTTATTATGAAATCTATTTTTGATTAAAAACTACTGAAGTGTTAGATAACATTGATTTTTATAAGTGTTTTGTCTTAACACTTATAATAAAAATATTTTGTTTCAATATTTCATAGGAAGGAATATTCAATAAAAGTGAAAAGTTTATATTTCTTTTTATTTTTGATTTAATAGTTCAGTACATTATGTAATAAATGTTCTAGGATATTAAACCAAAATCTTATTTTAGAATAGTTTATTAATAAATATTTTAAATCTATTATAAGGAAATCATACAAAAAGTATTAAACTGTATTAAATAGAAAGTGTTTAAAAATAGCTTTCATTTTTTGGTTGCAATAAATCTTAAGATATTGTAAGTATATAAATAAGCGACACAAATAAATTGCATAAATGGATGAAACTGATGGTCAATCAGCTGTTCCCCTATCACCGACACTATCCATAGTTACCATTACATCAACTGTTGAGGTAAGACATCAATTGGGATTTTATTATGATTATGAAATTGTTTGCTTTAACGGTATATAAAAACTATTTTATTTATAGGAAAAGAAGCGAATATTCTTTGAGTTGAATGACAGCCCAAGACATCGGCAAATGTGTCCTGAAAACAGTGAAAATAATATGAATTTTACAGACAATACCAGTGAATATACAGTGACTGTGGACAGGGATGTCATCGATACAACTATTACTGCAAATGATTTAAACACAGATAGAAACCTTAATAATAATAATGAATTTTTTACGGCAAATGTGATTAATTCACAAGGTTTTCGGGCTAACAGTGCTGTGAATGGTGGTCCAGCCCTTAGGAGTATTATGAGAGGTAGGGCTCTCACTCTAGACACCGTCTCTGCCATTAGATATCAAAGTAATAAATAACATAATGTTTGCAAAATATTTTAAACTAAAATTTAACATTTTTTAGATACAACGGAAACAATTACAGTTTCGCCACAAATAATACCCGACCACAGGGATAGGGATTACAGACCCTATTTTAATCACAATAATAAAAATATTAATATTAAACATAGTGAACCGACACGTACTGACAAACACGTGCCAAATATAAACACATTTGTCATAAATTTCATGTCAATTATGTACGCAATCCTTATGATAGCAATCAATGCCATGATTACTATATTTGAATTAAAGAGTAAATACAATAGGATTACTAATTCAGTGATGATTATAATGAATGGTTTGGGCTTTGCATGGATACTGTTCCTGCACTGGGATATCAAACGGTATAAACGATGGGCCGTTCAGTACTTGAACTCAAACCAGGGGACTGGTAGTGATGAGTGCGATGGCAGTGGTGTCCGTTCAGATAGTCTGACCCATCGGATGAGTATTACAACACTTGTGGTGTTTAATTCGCTGGAGAACTCTAAGCCGGCACATGTTGTGGATAGTGATAGTGACAGTATATCAAACACATCCCAAAAATTTAGACCTGGTTATAATTATTGCCAATCTCATTCTGGAAAATTTTATCTCAAATGTGGAATGATTGGTAAGTTTATATTTATTTTATAGTTTTATTAACATGTTAAATGTCAAAGGTATATGACAGTTTAATATTTATAAAATTTTTAAATGCTCCGGCAATTTAATGAGACTGTAACAAGTTAAATTAAAATTAAGTATAATCTATGATGAACTTTAAATGTTTTAACATTGTTCACTAATTGACTAAATATTTTTTTTGTATTGAACAGTATTTTGTTTCGGAAGTATCGTTCACATGGGTGTCCAGGTGTTCAGTCAGACCTACTTTTACATCAACGACAGTCCCCGGTGTCAGGACTTTCTCACCATATTTTGCTTATCCATACGAATCGTGTTCTCCTTCTATCAGCTCTACATTGCATTCAAATATTCAAATGTATGTAAAAATATTATTTTATAAAATAACTCCTAAACTATTATAATTACAAATTGATTTCATAGATATTGATATACCGGCACCAACTGTTAGCCAGGTTTGCGTTAATGCATTTGTTGGCCACATCCCTGTCCTCGTGGTTCAGGACTATTATCAGTGAGGCTGTGGATGATTATGTGGAGTCCATCCACGCGCTGAACCATACGTTAAATACAAGTAAAAACTACTTTAACTCAATGATTGAACACGAGATCCATTGCCTGGAGAGGACAGTCATCAATGATAAGTCGATGCAAACACTGCCCTATTTATATCCATTCACTATTGAGTTTAATATAATTATGGCATCCATTTGGTACATATGCTGGACTAATATCGGTATGTGTTTAATAATTATGTCGATAGGATTTAGTTTCATAAAAACTTACAAAAATACTTAACTTTAGTTGTAAACTAGTAAACTATATTTTCCCTGCGATAATAACCCACTTTCATAACATATTCAATTATTTTTATTTCATTATAAAAGTTGTTTGATATTGTGGTACAGTCTGTAACATATAACATATTTATTTATTATAAAACTTTTTAATATAGCATATGTAAAAAAACTAAATATTAAGTTATTACTATTTTCATTAATATGTACAGAAATTTAAAATGTAAAACATAATTGTCCTAATAATTACAGGCAAAGTGCACTCACATCCCGGGCCAGCCCACATCAAAGTTAAACCTAATCTATCGGACGGGGATCAGGAATTCGAGTACCGGTCGGCCATATCAATCAGCGCCGACTGTCACGCCAGTAATCGGGGTCTATTTGCCGGCATAACAACCCTATTAGCAACCGCCGTAACAATCATTATATTTTTCGCCACTCAGTCCTACGACCGCTTCGGGATATCCGTCTATTGCACACAAATAGGTGTCCTAACCCTTGTGTGTTGTATAGTCATACCCCTGGCCTACCACCAGACCCGTAAACTGAACGTGGTCACCCGGGAACACTTTAACTGCAACCATACCGTGATGGACGACCTACTTGTGCTCATACCGGTGCCGTTCTTTCTACTACACTATGTGTACCTAATTATGGCTGACATTCACGACGAGAATTCACCGGTGAATGTGTTTTTGATAGTGATATACGTGTTGACTATACTACAGGTGCTCATACAGTCACCGTTCATAGTGGATGGCATACGCCGGTGCTCTAACACCAAAGAGCTCCGGTATGTGAAGCCCGGCAGGAATTATATAATGTTTGCTCTCATACTGAACATAACGCTATGGATATTGAATACGTTTGAGTTGAGATATGTGGACAGGTATCAGGGAATGGAACATTATTTTGGTAAGCTCACCTGGATGATATTGTCCAATGCAAATTTGCCGTTGATGCTATTTTATCGGTTTCATTCATCTGTATGTTTGAGTCATATATGGAAGTATGCCTATGAAAAAGATACCAGTGCCTAAAGTGGTCTAGATAATAAATAGCTACAATTTACTATTGTGAAATGCAACTAGTAATTTATATATAAAGTTAATGTTATACTGTATTTTCATTTCTACAATGAAGCATAAATTAATTATATCATTCAAATAAAATCATTTTTGAAAATTTTATCATTGTTTGCAAATACAAACATTTTTTAGTTTTTAATAAAAACTGCTAAAAATTTCTGAACAATTGAAACACAAAAACGGTTGAAAATACAAATCAAACACAAAACCGGCGATAATTGTGTCTAAAACAGGACAGACACCGGACAAGACATCACCGCAAAGGACATCGAAATAGCGATGAATAACACAAACAAATCGTTGCGACGAATAAACAACGAAATGCTGGAACTCCAGAGGAATCCCATTCCGGGTATCAGTGCCGCGCCCTACCCGCCCGGTAACGACCCCTACCAATGGGTGGGCAACATCACGGGCCCGCCCGATACCCCGTACGCGGGCGGACTGTTTATCGTGAAGATCCAGTTCCCGCGTGACTACCCCTTCCACGCGCCGCACATTGTCTTTCAGACCCGTGTCTATCACCCGAACATCAGCGACAAGGGATGCATATGTCTGGACACACTTAAGCAGAACTGGAGCTCAGCCCTCACTATAGGACAGGTGTTGCTCACTATACAGCAACTGTTGGCCGATCCCAACCCCCGCGACCCCCTCTCCTACGGGGTCGCCCAGGAGTACCTCAACAACAGACCGGTGTTTGATCAGAAGGCCAGGGAGTATACCCGAGAGTACGCCCGACCCCCTCCACCTGCTGCTCAAAATAGTGGTAGTGGTGGCGGTAGTGGTGGCACCGGTAGTCAATAGAATATAGCAAATTCAGTGGATGTGTATGATTAGTGAATAAAGATATGAATTTATGTTATAAATAGGTTTAGATTTTATTTTTAATGTTACTTCATATTGGTAATCATGAGTATTATAAATAGTTTATAGAATTAGTAGTTTTTATTATCAATGTGTTATTTGTAAGACAATAATTGTAATTTTAATTTACAGTATAAATTTAAAACACAAGTATTTTCAAGCAATCATTTGTGAAACTTTAAAACATAAGTATTAAATGATTAGTTTTAAAAAATACAATAATTTCTAAAATATTAATTATAAATGCAACGAAAAGCCCGATTAAACATACGTTGAATGAATTTTGCAATTGATTTAAGTTTAGCTCATATTTATAAACGTGTTGTTTATTATAATAATTGTTATGTTTTGATGAAATGTTAAAATAATACTTTTCTTTCCAGTGGTCTATAAGTCCGGCGCTTATTATATCCATAATCCTGTAAACAAACAAAAATAATTAATTTTAAATAAAAATTAAATAAATAAAATTCATACAGTTTATTAAAATGCGTGAAATGTTCAAACTTCTTGTTAAATGCAATGGCAATTAAATCGTTGAATATATTTGATACCGTGGATATTGAGGGAAAATTATAATTAATTGTTTTACGAATTATATTATATTCAATCAGGGTCCTATCGTCGATATAAACATACTTATTTGGCGCTCGGCTTAAAATGTCAAACGCCTCATAAATATAGCGCACATGAATTATTGATTTATTAACATTATGGACGTCCAGGTTATTGGAGGTACTCTATCAGCAAATAATTATAAAATTATTATCCGTTTATTAAAACTAATTAAATTGAATATGCCCTATCAACATGACTAGTGTTGTAAATCACTAAAATGTTTTTGTATCATTTGTATTGGCAATACAGTATTGCATTCAATGTATACCTTCTATGGAAAGTGCAATACAAATGATACAAACCTTTCAGGGGCTACAACACAAGTCATGTTAATTGAGCTTGTTGATATACCACTTTTATTATGTAATCAATCAAATCAGTCGATCCTTCATAAAATATGTATTCAATTTGTCCGACACTTTTAGCATGTATTAAGTCATTAATGGTATCAATTTGTTTGGGTGGAGTGGGCACCGATATCCTACTATACAGTTCCCCTCCGTAACTAAACCTCAGTATAATTGCCGCCAAAAGCCAGATTATTGTTAAAAACCTTGATAATATTTGTTTGGAAAAATATTTTACGGGTTGTGAGAGTAGTATTGAAATGAAGGGACAACTTGATATAAATCGCTTATAAATCTTATAATTAATTAATGTGTTTATTATGTTTAAAATAATCAGGGAACATAGTATTAATGACCAAATTTTAAAATCAAACGGTGCTAGCAACGATGTTGTGTATGACTGTTTATAATCAACCGCAGGTACTGTAAATGACACGGGTGATATATAGTGTGGGTAGGTGAATTTTACCGCACGTGTGCGTTCCGCAATTATGGACAAGCATCCAATACCAAAATCTGCTTGCTACATTTAAATAAATAAAAATTAATTTGTTTACATTATATAAATTATGTAAATACATTTTGTTGAACAGCGCCTATCATACCGTCCCAGGTATTATTTTCTAATTCATGCCCCCAGGTATAATTACAATCAATTATTTCAAATGTGAAATTTAAGTATTTACTTAATGTGTATACCAATGATCCCTCAAATCCATTAATAATTGCAGTATTTTTGTTATTAATGAAATTATCATTGAAATCAAAATAAGGGAAAACCTTAAGAAAAATACAGAATTCATATTAAAACTTTGCTAGTATGAATTTATAAATTGTTTAGATTACGTGTTTATTAGATGCAATACGAAAATGTTTGCCCATAAAATTTATCATGACCAAAATTAATAAAAACAATTGTGATGATTTACTTTAGACACAGACATACGGTAGAAAAAATGCAGTAATTTTTTTCAGTAAATATAATATTAAATATTATTGGAAATATTTTTCAATTATAGTTCATTAATGCATTACTTTCTATGTGCAATGTTAAGGTTGCTATATTTCTGAGTAACTCACATTTAATTATAAATTAATATATAATTATATATAAAATACATAACTTGCTTGCTTTTTAGGTCAATATAATTTGTAAGTTTGTCACTGTATGCACCTATTAATTAATTAAGACCTCATTGTTATATAAATTGAAATATCTTAAATATTAAATACAGTATATTATATACTGTAGAAATATTTACATTGAATTTATATTGAATTATAAAATATGGTCGATATTTGTTTGTGGCATTCAATTATTTTATTTTTATTATATTAAACTTACACGTGTTCATTAAAGATAATTATTTTTATAAATAGATTATTATAACTATTTAATGTCATTTTTCAAAAATGACATCTATAGAAAATAATTTAATTAGGTCTCAAATGTACTAAAAGCATGTGATTTTAATATATTGGTAAAATAAAATTTAATATTAATACAGTATGCCAAAAAACAAAGATTTAAATTAATATTTTTTCCGAATGTATGATTTAACATTAAAAAGAAATAATTAATGAACTTACTTGTTTATTTTCCATGTTTATTTGTAAAATGTAACAATTTCTAAAATACTAATTATAAAGGCAATTACAATCCCAATGAAACATACTTCAAATGAATTTTTTAATTGTTTTAAATTTAGTTTATTTATGTTAATGTATTGTTTATTACTGTAGTAATTATATTTTGGATTCATTGCTAAATAATACTTTTCTTTCCAGTAGTTTATAAGTCCGGCACTTATTATATCCATAATTCTGTACACATATAAAATAATGTTAAATTTAAATTAGCTAGTAAACAACCATTATTAAATGCAAAATAAACTTTCTTACAATTTATTAAAATCCATAAAATATTCATTATTTTTGTTGAATGCAATAGACATGAAATCATTGAATATATTTGAGTCCTTAAAAATTGGGGGCAAATAATAGTCGACTTTTGTAGCAATGATTTGGTACTCAATTAGAGTCCGATCGCCGATATAAACGTATTGATTGGGGAAGCGTTTCATGATATCAAATGCTTGTTGGATATACTTCACAGACATCCCTGATTTATGACTAACCGTTTGATAGGAACTCTATGAGAAAACAATGTTTAATTATAAATTATATTAATATCGCAGTACATAATCAAACAATATACCCATTTTGCTAAGTAACCAATCACACTTTTTGCTCTCTCATTATATATATAATCGATTTGACCGATACTTTTGGCATACATTAAGTCATCAATGGTTTCCAAATGCTTGGGTTTTATTGGCACTGATATCCGGCTGTACAGTTCCCCTCCATAGATAAGCCTCAGTATAAATGCCGTCAAAAGCCAAATAATTATCAGAAATCTTAATATAATGTCAGTGGAAATATATTTTACAGGTTGTGAGAGTAGCATAACAATAAAATCACAAGTTATTATAAATCGCTTATGAATCTTGTAATTAATTATTATGTTTATTATGTATAACACAATCAGTGAACATAGTATTAGTGACCATATTTTATGGTGAAAGGGTGCTAACAGGGATGTCGTGTATGACTGGGTATTATCCAATACTTGCGCTGTAAATGACATGGCTGTTATGTAGTGCGGGTGTGTAAATTTAACCACACGTGCACGGTCATCAAATATGGACAAGCATCCTATGGCAAAATCTGTTGTCTACATTAAATAGTACATTAAATGCATTAAAACTCTTAACTAACATTATAATCAATTTTTAAAGAAGTACATTTTGTTGGACAGCACCTATCATACCATCCCAGGTATTATTACTCAATTTATGTCCCCAATTCTCGTTGAAATCCAAAATATCAAAAGTAAAATTCAAATATTTACTCATTGTTTTCAATATAGACCCCTCAAAACCATTAAGAATTATATTATTTTTGTTATTTTTAAAATCATAAGTGAAATCAAAATATGGAAACACCTACAGTCAGAGTTATAAACATTATTAAAACTTTTTGCATTATTATTATTATAAATAAAATTTAAATAATATTTTTAAATTGAGTAATTTACCGTACATGTTTATTTGATGCTATGCGCAATCGTTTACCCATAAAATTTATCATGAATAGATTGAGCAAGGATACTTTAGTTAAAATTTAGGATTTATATCTAAAATTTAAAGTAACTAACTTTATTAAGTTTATTAAATATTTAAAAATGATAATAATGAATTACCTTACATGTTAGACTATTGAATTATTAAATATGATCGATAAATGTTATGCGATTAAATTATAATATTATAAAAGCATGTATTCATTAAAAATAATTATGTTTATGAATAGATCCTTATAAATAATAATTATTATTTCAGGTTTTATATATTTTGTAATTGGCATTTATTGCAAGTAATTTAATAAATAATTATGTGCATGCATGTGTACAAAATTATAATGTATCACATTTATTAATAATAAAGTATTCAATAAAATGAAATGCAAATAATTTCAAAACAATAATTATAAATGCAATCAAACATCCAATAAAGAATATTATTTTAAATAATTATTTAATTATTACAGTTGTCATATTTATTATATAGTAGTTTTAATTTAAAAATTGTTTTGTAAAACCTTAGAGTTTACATGGATCAAATAACATTAACCTATTTTTAAATAATAGCTTATGTCCAGAGGTTATTGAATTAAATTGAATGTTTTATAAAGTAATTTTTAAACAACTTTAATTATATTTAATTAAATAAATTATTACAATAACCAAGAATATAGTACTTTAACATGTTAGGCAAAGTTTTATTAATATATAATTCTATAATATTCTGTTAACATAGTGTTTACATATTAATACTTTAAACACTATCTTTAAATGTGTTAATAATTGCTAATTAATTCTAAAAATAAATAAGGACATATTTAGTTATTTTTAATATTTAAACATAATTACAAGTTCACGATGAATTGAAAAAGTTAACATTATTGTAAGATACTTATTTAATTAAATAAGTAAATATTTAAAGGTTTATAAAAAACATGTATGCAATAACGTTGATGTTGATTTGACCTACGTTGATTTGACCTACAATACCTATAATGTTAATATTTTAACCAATCTATAACGGTTCCGACCATCATATCATTGCATGTGATATATCGTTGGAATCAGCTCAATGAGTAGATTAAGAAATTATCTTCTTTAGTTGAATTAAATAGAATTATCTTCTTTGACCATGGAGGAATATTAG
>CAJPVJ010001412.1:3348-16585 GCA_905397405.1 Oppiella nova | reverse complement strand
TATGATTTGTGTGATTCCGTGGTCGCACTCAACGGATAAATGAATTGAAACTTTTTACGTAAACTTATATCTCTCTCGGAGGGGAGACTTACGTAGAAAATTGAATTTAATTAATTAGATATTTATACAAAAAAAATAGTTTATAATACAGTATAACACATATTAAACAACATATTATACCACTATACACATAGACCCAAGGCTATTAAGTTTCTATATTTGTAATATTATGTTTTTAATAGTCGTTATTTAAGATTTAATTTGTCGTTAAATATTTTTTATACTACTTTAAAAGTCGATACCATTAGGAAAATATATAGCTGTTTAAAATGCATTACAGAAAATGATAAATGAATGACAATATAAACTCTATTATCGATTGAATGAGTTTAAGAAAGTGTGACAAAACTTATTTTATATTCAATTGACGCTTAATTATATCTAATAATTAATTTGCGTTAAGTCTAGCGTTTGATTGGATTTATAGATTTGTATTTGCGTTTGGCATTTATTATACGGGATTATATTCTATGCATTATTTATGATTACACACATATTTAATTGTGGATTGATAATAAAAATAAACAAATAAAATTTAATTAATAATTTTTTTGGCAAAACTTTTATGAGAAGGTTCTCTCTCTCTCTCTCTCTCTCTCTCTCTCTGATTAAATAATTTGATTAGTGGTTAGCGATAGATTAAGTAAATATGTTTTTATTTAAAACCGTTGGGCATTAACCTTCAAAAGTATATTAAATTATATAAAAAGTGAAAGTAATTTTAGAAATTGATTATTTATGTGTATGTTTTTTAAATAAATAATTCCTGTCCTTTATAATATAATAGTATGCGAGTGTGATATAAATAACACAATTTTAATGAAATGATGAGTGTATCCAATTATTGCTAAGTTAGTACGGTAATATATCATATTTAAAAATATTAAGTTAAATATTTAATCTTTGAGTTTTAAAAGTACTGTATTAATTTATAATGAGATAAATTACATTTCCAAATTAACTATAATTTGTAATTTGGATCAATTTTATACAATTATTTACAATTTAATATTTTTTGATAGAGTATAAAACTTTCCAATCCTAAGAAATTAGATGTTTTTAGAAAGTAAATGTCTATTATATTATTATGAAGTCTAAATCATTATCCATTTACTCGAGTATGTACTCAATCCACAAATAATGGTTAATAACGAGTATTCACTTTACTATACAAAATATATGTCTATAAATATATTAAGAAGATATTAATATATCCTGCAATTCATTCATTGTTTCCTTTTTAAAACCGTATAATTTGTGTTGAAAGCCATAAGACAAGTACTGAAATCTCTCTCTCTCTCTCTCTCTCTCTCTCTCTCTCTCTCTCCCACAAACACCAACAATAAAAATATATTTATATATAAGTCACTGGAATTATAAGTTATTGAACTTGAAGGCAGAGTCGTAACTATTTTATTATGTATTTACTGAATAAAAGTATTGAAGTATTGAATGAAATGATAGTGAATAGAGATTATTATTATTGACTTATTATCTAAACAGTTAAAGAATACACTTATAGTTATAATAAGATGTGTGTATTAAATGTGGAAAATAACTTTTATAAAAATAAACACAAAAATTGAATGACAATTGAATGGAAAATAATAGACTACTATTAAAAACAATTCCACTGCTAAATAAGCTATACATGCCATCCCTATCCACACCTATTATATTGATAAACAATTTGTATTTTTGATGACTTCCTCTACAATAAATCCCCACTAATATTAAATTTATATTTAAATTAATAAGCTTTTAATTTAAATTGCAAATGCGTTATAAAAATTAGTTTTATTAATATTTTAATTTATGTATTAAAAAATTTATATTGCATAAATTTTGAGTTATTTTAATATATAAAATGTTTGCTTATTGTATGGAAAATTGACTGTATAACAATAAAAAAGACTTTTTTTGTATATCGCATATGTGATTATTTTATATTTCTAAAAATATACAGGCAATCTTTTTATATTTCTAAATTAACTCATTATATATATGATAAGAATATATTTTTTCAATTTTTATTTATTGTAATTGTATTTTCACTTTTATTGTACACTAAATAACTTATTGTAGAGCTCTCTCTCTCTCTCTCTCTCTCTCTCTCTCATACTTTAATGGATAAAAAAGATAAAAAAGTTTTTATTTATTTTCAATCGTATAAATCAGATACTAATTGAGAAACAAAGAGTAATTTTAGTGAAAATATCAAATAGTCTCTCATATCAAACAATACAGAAATAACTCTCAATGTAATCATATATTCGGTACAATACCTGCAACTAAATTACAAAACAAATAAAAAACAATTGCTTTTTTGCAATGGTTTCCCCATCGGAACAGTCGATGAGTTTATTTTTAGTGTAGCTTTTTAACAAATAAATACAAATATGTTTTGTTATTTGTTTGCTTACCAAAAATATTGGTCTAAAATATTAGTGTATTTTATATATTATTTATGATTTTTGGAAAATATGTTTCATTTCTGGGTCTCGAAAAAATTAATTGCTTTTCGTTTTTCATTCATACGAATTATAAAATATTTTTTATTGCCTATAGTTTTATAGCGAGAGTTCAATGATTTTCAGTAATTTTCTATTAAATTCCTATTATTTTATTTGTTTGTGTTTTAAAAACTTTTTGCTTTGTGTTAATATTGTTTTTATATTATGTTTGTTATATTTGGTTAACCAAAAAGAAGATTCTCATTAAATTAAAAGTTTTATTTATTATGCTTACAAATAATAGTGTACTTTATTATATAAACATGAAAACACACGTTACTAACATTATTATATGCGCTATTTATATCATTAAAATTATTTTTGTATGTGATTTCTTTAACTTTCTATCGGATGCTTTTGTATTGAAAATATTGTTTAAGTTTTTGTTTAAAAAACTTTTAAATTTCAATTTCAAGTCTCTCCCTCCCTCATCACCCTCATCACTCGTAAATGTAGTTTATAAACAACAATGTTTATGCTTTTTTGCATAATATGATTTCCTATTTTTGTTTATGTAACTTTGTTAATTACAAACTCAATCTTTATGGTACTATTCTTAACTTAAAATATTTTGTGAATATTTTGTACACAATTTGTATTATAATTTATTAGCATATTTTCTACTATACATGTGTTTAATTAAATTATATAAATAACTCTTAAAACAAGTGATACTGTATTATAATTATACAAATATAAGGCTAATATCTCTATTCTTATAGTATATATTATACACGATTTTTGTGATAAAAGTGTTAAGAATTTTGACAAAATTAAACCGAAAAAATTCAATACCACAAAATGCGAAAAATATTTAAATATATTTCACAATCATAACGATAATATATAGTTAAGACAATTGCTTTCTAAAATATACCGTATACTGAATTGCATACTAAATAATAGTATGAATGCGAAACACGTTTATTCGTTACAAATCCAATTATTGCTGACAATTAATACCGTGATATGTGTGTGCATTATATTTGTACATCAAAAATCGAGACTAAACAACAAAAACTAGAATATCCTTCACTGGGTTTATCTCCAGTTCCCCTTATTATACACTATATTATATTGTGTTCATTATATTGTGTTCATTATATGTGATAATTATCTATATTTAGCGATTGCATAAAAATTCAAGAACTCATTCATTCATTACGATTATTAACGGCGAGTCATCTCATTATACATTCAATTTCATTGAGATTCGCACAAAAAATACACATAAATAACAATAAAATTATATTTAATTAAAGCAAACACTAGATATAGTGTACAGATATGTATCATAATCAGCTATTGGTTTGGCTTTACTGTATGTATAGATGATTTAATTTATAATTAAATGATTAATGATTATTGGATACAGAATTTTAAAATTAATTGTTTTTATTGGAAAATACACATGAATTTCATAGTATCGTAACTGAATTTATATGTGAATTAATTGTTTTAATGAAATGCATGAATTGTTTGATTATATTTGACGTAATATTATGTCATAAATACAAAGAGAAGAAAATAATTTGAATAATAATTATTTTACTTTTTTCATTTGAATACCTGTTATCATATTATGAATAGTAAATTACATGATGCGATTATCATTGAGTTTATCATGCAATCAATTATTTTGTTGATAAGAAATCTTCGTAGAGAGAGAGAGAGAGAGAGAGAGAGAGGGAGGGAGAGAGACTAAATATATGTGATTTTTGAGATAAGAGTCAAAATCTATTGTATTTATAATTGAAAACTAATTTTAACTATAGAGTCCTCTCAACACTAAAAATAATAACAAATAATAAGTTATAATTAGCCCTGAATTTGATTTGAAATATATTTTCAAAAACATTTATACGGAATATAAATGAGTGACACAAGAAATGAAATTTAAAATTCTTATTAATGTTAATAATAAATAATAACAAGAATAATTACATTTAATATAAAGTATATATAATAGCTGTTAAATATATTATACCATATTTGTAGTCCAAAAATAGTGTACCGGATAATTGACTGCTTATTCAGGGGTACATTACTGTAAAAACCTTAAATCATAGCCTCACTACTGAATTATTAGCTACTATATAAATAGATACTCATTTTTGTATAAATAGTTTTGATTATAAGGTGAGAAGTGCATTTATACAGTAGGTATTAAAAATAATAGTTTTACGTAATGGTTATTTAAATCCCAAAAAATTAATGATTCATATCTCTCATAAGCTTAATATGGGATACAAAATATATATAAGTTATATATTGATTTTACACCTTAATGTTGTGCCACACTATTAATACCGCCGTATTTTACACATGAATTGCTTATGCAATCGATTATCGCTGACTAGTTTTGGCTCACATTGTATTTGGTGTGTGTATGTGAGCAACAATTATTATTATTTATAATTTGTAAGCATAATTGATTGCATTTCATTTTCAGTATATTGTGTATCAATAATCAGATTTTGAAAATTACAGCCAAATTTCATTAAGACATGTATGTTTTGGGAAATGTGTATACTTTTCGCGTTTAAATTGTTATAATTATCCGAAAGGTTTTTGCGTTTATTTGTAGTTTTTTTTATACAATAGCGAATATACTGTATTATCTATGTTGTATGATATATCATAATTAATCAAATAGTATTGTAAATAATATATTAAAATTTATATATATTTTTAAACTATCAAAACAATGGTTTTGGATCGATGTTTTTTGGATACTTTTGTATTGTTTAGTAAATTTATTTTTAATTTGAATGCATTATTAATGACACTACAGTAGATAAAAAACATTATATAATAGTTTATATTATTTAATATACAATTTCCTATGCTTTGCTAATTTCCCGAGCATATATATAATTATGTATTGTATGACAAAATATACATTAAATAAATTTAATCAGGCTACAAAAACATAAACATTTTCACAATAATTTTCCATAAAATAACCGTAATAATAAATGTATTAATTACATAGTAGTGTAAAAAATATTATCATGTATATTAGGTTAACATTAATACCCATTGACTTAATAGCATATAATTATATATAAAAACATGTAGTTTTTGTGTTTTATTACACTAAATATTAACAAAAATTAAACTTTTTTGTTTAAAACTATACTTATTTTCAAAGATTACTGTTATTATACATTAATGTAACAAATGTAAAGTTTTATTGATATTTTAAAGTTTTGTGTAATTTTCAGCTTATTTCTTAAGAAATACCCCCTAATGTTGGCAGTTATCACATCTTTTTTGTGTTTAAGTAATAACCGTAAAAACAATAATTAATTAAATGTTTTTCAATGCAAAGAAAAACCTTTTGATTTAATCAGAATTTCCAGAAATAAGAGACCAGTACTTAAGGGAACGGTATTATAGACACTACACACGTGTGAGACATCAACAAATGTATCATAAATATACTTTACCTTCAAATGAATTACTTGTCATTAAGATTTTGTATACATTTACTTAATTTTTTTAGATTTAATGATAAGAAATGTGAAACCATTTTGTGTTTCACAATATTATTTTGGTTATAAATCTTAATAATTCTGTAAGTAGAGTATTAATATAAGTAAAATATTAGTAATATTGTCAAGATTATAATTGTGTAAATAAAGATTAATTGCTACAAGTAGAATCAATAACCTGAGCATTTATTGATTTAATATTTAATTATAAACATTTCACAATGTTTGTCTAGACTTTTGATAAATTTGATTTTAATTTATGATATTCTGGGTTATTGTATTTTGTTCAAGTTAATAGAATTGTTTTTAATTGAATTAAATTTGATTTTTATTGTGATTTATTGCTATTTAATTGCAAAGTCGAGAGAGAGAGAGAGAGAGAGAGAGAATGTTTGAAAAATAAAAATAAATATAAATTTTTGTAAAGCATCCAAAATGTCATTAAAAATCTACACATTTGTCAACATTTGTAGATATTTCACATGAAACAAGTAAATAAAAATAAGATTCACGTCATTTCCATTGAGAATATAATATATACATAACTATCACAAAAATCATCTAAATGTTAGGATAATTAGTGAAACCATATAAATTCTTAAACAATTAGACAATTTTATATGTTACGTCAAAATGCAATAAAAAAGTTAAGCATTTTTAACTATTTGTAATAAAACTTATAATTATGTGCTATCTATGTATGTAATTAATAAACAAATAAAAGTATCGTAATAATTATTAAAACATAAAATTTTGTGTTTAATATTTGGGAAAATAAATAAAATTTTAAATTCAATACATAATTGGACTTACGTTTGGTTTGAAAGTGCCATGGTTTAATAGAAAATCATTGCACCAATTATTACATCAAAAATAATTTTTAATAAAAAACAAATTGATACAAAACAAAATCCAAAATAAATACTACAAAAGCGCTCACTATTATACACAATAAGCACTATTATATAAACATTTTGTTAATCATTATAAGAAAACTTCACAAAAAATTAATAAAACTTTTTCTTATTCAATGAACTCCTGTATAATGAAAGCTATAGTAAAACAAAAGTAGTTTTTTGTAGATTTTTAATACTAGTATTCAATTTCGATTTCAATTGAAAAGCACTGAAAACTTTATTATTGATATAATTGTGGCGTAAAAAAGGATTAGACACTTAGACACACAAAAAAGTAGTCTTATTTACTATTATTATAATTTTTGCTGTAAAAAGATATTTGAAAAGCGTTCAAACATTGAAACAAAAAACATAAAGACAACATAAAAGCAAAAATTGAAAGTGAATTATAAGCCTATGTGTCGTTCTGTGTCTTTAACTTTTAATATGTATTTAAAATATCTTTTAAAAACAACTTTTGTTTAATAGCTATTCGTTATAATGAAAAATAAAAAACTAATGCAAGAATTGGTATATAGGATAAGGAATGTCACACTTTATTAGATTTATAGCTCTCTCTCTCTCTCTCTCTCTCTCTCTCTCTCTAATTATTTAAATTAATAATTTATAATAATTCATTCACACTTGTATTCAATGAAAAAAGTGCCATAACATTTATTAATGAGAAACCAATATTTAAATAAAAGTTTTGTACTCGTAATAAATTAGTAGAAAAATGTATATATTTTTTGTTATAGAAATTCTTCCGTAAAAATAAATGAATTAATTTCTCGTATAAATGATTGGTGAATGAAATACAAAGTTATTATATTAATATGTATTTTCTAAACGTCTCAATGAATTTCATATATAGTTTTTTGTGTGGTATTTAAAACCTATTGACAATTATAACGAGGCAGTTGTGTGAGGCATGAAAGCAAATGACAAAATATTGAGCCAATTGTTTTTCAATTGATATTCAATGCTCATTATAAAGCGTATTTATCATTATTATATTAATTATTATAAAATACATTTGAATGCAATTATGAGATAAGTGTTTAGGAAATAGGAAGGGAATTATTGATGAGTTATTAGGCATACAATTAACTGTTTGAATATTATTTTGTGTGAATTGTTTAGAAAGTGTATGTTAAACTTTGTTAATTAGTTTAATTTTGTAACATAAGTTAATGTGTATTATAATCATTAGTAAGTATTATCTACATGTTTAGGGAAACTACTAGTTTAGTAATTATTAATTTTGTAGTATTATTGTGAAATATCAATGATATCCAAAATATAATATCAGCTGATTGTAACAAAAATAAATAAAACTTATAAACTTTTTAAATTCCGTATAAAAATTAAAATTAATAAAACAAAGCATAAAATAAATCAGATAAAAGCTCATAATTGTAAATCAAAAGATAATTTATTAATATTTAACCGCATAACGACTTTGAAAAGTTACAAGATAATATATTACAGATGTTTTGCACACATAATACCGGGAAAAATGAATGGATTAATAAATATGAAAATAAATATAAAACTAATAATAATGAGACAAAAGTCATTGAGATATTGAATTCATGACTTACATTGAGATGCAAAGCGAATAACAAAACAAAAACTTTTTTCTCTCCAAACAAATTAAAACTCGATTGCAATTTGCGAGCAAATGAAAAATGTATAATGAAATGGAAAAAACTTTTCCTTTTTCTATTGTTGGCCCAAAAAATATTAATATAAACTCTTCACTCACTCTTCATATCGATTTATTGCCAAAAATACCACTCGTTTTAATGAATAGACAAATGAGAAAGTAATGTAAAAATTAGATTTTTTATTTATATACGAATCGCTAAAAATAGAGTTTAAGAAACTTTTGTTTTTTTGGCAAACAGTACCTGTATAATTTTAAGGGCTCAAAACAGGTATTGCGTATAAAATATAGTATAGTAAAAGTGAGCATAAGATGCAAAACGCCTACACTTTCTGATGACTATTTCTAAAGTCCTTTAAACTTATTTTGTGAACACAAAGAGAAATAACACCAAAAAATAATAACCAATTTTCTATCTTATTCATAGGGATGCGTCCAAATATAAAATACAACTTATTTTGACTATAAATAAATTATATTGGTATATATATAAATTGGTGTATAATTTATTCCGCCTATATATCGGTGGTATATCTTAACCCCATTATACACATCTTACGTACGATTTATGGTTATGAAAGCACATCTCAATCACTACTAAACTAGTAATACATATGAAAAACTACATTACCTTTCAATGACTTTCGCCAATGACTTTCAAACACACTTTTCAGTCACCCGTACGGTTTGAGTGGCTTTTCGTAATACCGAGTAATGAATGTAAAAATGTTTTTCTAACCCCTTTTTCTCGGGTGTATTTAACTTCGCGAATATTATTATAATAATTAGTATATTGTGGTGAAAATAAAAGTCAATTTTTTATGTATTAGACTTTCACTGTAGGGATCACAATGTAGTGCCAATAACTTTTCATATCCTTTAAAGAATTAATGACTTTATTTTCTGGTGGGTATTATTAGTGCAAACTTTTTGAATCATAGGATCATTGCATTCAATTGCTCGTTGATTTATGTGTCGACCCTTTTTATTTATATACACCTATTCTTAACTCATCTCTCTCTCTCTCTCTCTCTCTCTCTCTCTCTCTCTCTCATTGATGGCAACAAATTTTACGCAATATTTGTTAAGTTTTGCATATATTTTTGCGCATTTGATTTCATACTAATTGATAATCTTGTCATTAATTATATGTTTGTTTTATTTTTTGAAAAATATTTTTGTTTCTTTGATTCATCGAAATATTTTCGTTTTAAAAACTTTTCCATAAAAAATATTTTTTTAATCAAAACTTGTTAACCAAATAAGAATTAGGTTTAGAAATGAAATCTATAAATTATGAATACCAATCATATAATATGCAAATTTAATGTGTGCAAAAATATTCAAATACAATATTGTAGTGTTTACCTGTTGAATTAATTATTGGACCAATAAAGTAGTATTAACTAAATTGTATTGTATGTATTTTATATCATATGAGTATATTAACAATTAATTCAATGTATAGTTTATTATTTATAGTTTTATATTATAAACATCACATGCGAATGAAAATAAATTACATAATAGATTGAAAATCACTTACATTTTTGTCTTATTAGTGGACAATAATAAATATGATTACATATAATTAGCGCAAAAATATCAATAATAAACAGATTTAGTTCATGAGTTTTGTCAGTATATATATATATATCGTGCGAATCGTGTGATTAATATAATTATATCACTTATAAATCACAAGAATTTTCTTTTAATCACAAGTTTTCTTGATTTTAATGATTGATTTTTATGGTTGAGAATCAACACCAGAATATTTATATGACTTATGACTTAAGAGCAATTTATAAACATATTTATTGAGTTGAATTGTCAGAGCAATAAATATTTACATTATTTTAGGGGAATTTATTACACAAAATGCATTTAAATCACCAGAATCAATTATTTACTGAATTTCCAAATAGTTTTTTCGTATCATAACTGAATGACAAGAATATTAATTAGTCTCGCATTTGTTGTTACAATAAACGAGTCGACAGTTTATTTATAAATATATGTTGAAAAACACACAAAACTTTTCCAAAAAATTAATTAACAGGTAAATCATAAAGTTTTCAACAATAAATTACTTGTATTTTCCCGGTGAATTATACAGGGTAATTAAATATATTAATAATATTATTATTTATATGACATTAAATTATCAACAAAAAAGTTTTTAACTTTAATTATAGAAATGTTTTATAAGCGCTTCATATCGACGCAAATCTTTTCACCGCATTATTGCATAGCATAGCATGGGATCAGATGTTGAAATACCGTTCCCTTCAGTTCCCCTCTCGCTTCTCCTCATTCTGTCTCTCACTTTCATTAACTACAGAAAGATTTCTCGCTTTTTATTTTATTTTTCAATGTTTTATAAAAACAACAAAAATTTCATAATAAAGAAAAAGATTTACATATTTTAAAGGAGAGTAATATTATTAATAACTATTATATACGTGTGCATAAAGTGCTCAAACAATTCATAACTTATAGTTATATGTTTTCATTTGTAATTCATGTTTTGTATTATGGATGTTAAGCCCGTCTATTAGTATGTCATTGAGCATCAAGGTCCCGTGGCTATGGCTATGGATTGGATTATATCCACTCGCAAAATACTACTTAACAACAGTTATTATTATATGTTAAGTAAAATGTTGAGACGAGTCGTTTAGTAATTATAACATCCCTTCCCATAAATGTTTAATAGATTTTATTTCACAGAAATTGAGTGGAAAAAAGTTTTTGGAAATTTGTTTTTTATTGCATTTTCAAACACTTAACGCTACATTAAAATATTTTTTCAATTAGTTATCTAATGTGTTATATAAATAACATTTTATGTAAGGCATTGTATTATAGTTATATAATGTATTAGTGGATAAATTTAAATTTACATTCAATTGAATTTTAATATTTAACACATTAATAGGTTTTCAATGTTATTATTAAAAGGTTTTTATTGTTTGCGTCAAAAATGGGAAAATATTGTTAAGTATTGAATATAAAAACCCACAATAATTTTTTCCAAGATTTCAATTATATTTTATACAATTTAATAGATATTCTGCGATATCACTAAAAATTAATAATTGAATAATTTATTTTTAATTAAGCCGATTACCAAAATTGAATTTTTATTATTTTGTGTTAAGTTATAAAATGTATATTTTACTCATTCATGATATTATACTGATATTAATTATATAAATTTACAATTTAGCAATAGTGGAAACTATGTATAATTTTGTAATTCTTGGTTCAATTAACAAATAAAATTTTATTTATAAATTATTTAATAAATAATAAATTTAATGTTATTCCTATTATTACAAACATAATACCAAAACTTTGTTCAATTGACAATAAATAAATACATTGACTTTGATATATGTTATATAAATCAGTATAATAAATTTCTAGAGCATCATTAATAACTTAAATAAAAATATTTAAATTGTTATAAATTGTTATAATTCTTATAAATTATTATAAATTGTCAAATTAATTTACCTATCAAAAAATATAAACAGTAAAACTATAAGCTTACAACAAAATATGTTAAAAAAACTAAATCATTTACACAAATATCTATTACAATTATAACTGGAATGTTAATATATCTCACTAGAAAATTCTTGTAAACCATAACTTGAGAACTTATAATAAAAAATCAATTATTGAACAACTTTTTTAATTTAGCAAAACTTTTTTAATGGTTTCAGAGGTTCTCTCTGTCGGCAATTTGTTATACTAATGAAGTTTAAAACTTTTATTGCAACTTTTATTAGAACTTAATGGTGTTGCCCTGAATTGAATCAAGGTCTTTGGTTATATTTAAAATCATTGTAGCAGATGTGCACATTTAGTGTTTATGTCAGTATATTAGCAAAGGTGTGTGCAATATATTGTATTTTATATCAAAATTATTAGCATTTATCTATAATCTGCTACATTATAGCAGCTCTCTCTCTCTCACTCTCTCTCTCTCTCTCTCTCTCTCTCTCTCTGTCGGCAATTTGTTATACTAATGAAGTTTAAAACTTTTATTGCAACTTTTATTAGAACTTAATGGTGTTGCCCTGAATTGAATCAAGGTCTTTGGTTATATTTAAAATCATTGTAGCAGATGTGCACATTTAGTGTTTATGTCAGTATATTAGCAAAGGTGTGTGCAATATATTGTATTTTATATCAAAATTATTAGCATTTATCTATAATCTGCTACATTATAGCAGCTCTCTCTCTCTCACTCTCTCTCTCTCTCTCTCTCTCTCTCTCTCTCTCTCTCAAAGGGTTATAAAAAAAAATAATAATTTCATTGAAATGATTGATAGTATCTGTGGTAATGGAGTTTGGCGTCTAAGGTCTGACATGTGAGACACCATTATCTCCAATATATCTCTTATATAATAGGCATGTGTTTCAGTCTATTCCCAGTAAAACACAACACTTTTCATTGAAATACAAGTCTTTCCTCACTTGTAGTTCATTTTAATCACTCGTCTGGGCATTACGTGCATTGAGAGTGACCCGGATCATTTTTATCACTAGTTATAAGAGCTCCCGTAGAATACACTTTTATATAACTAT